>JASDQU010420017.1:0-10208 GCA_032191745.1 Picea mariana
TACAATGAATTCCTTGAAGAAATGATGATCATCCATGGCTTTTTATAGCCAAGCTTTGAGCTATTATGCATCCCCCTTTGAATGTGAAAAGAGGAACATTAGGGCACATTTAGGTCTTTGACCAGCCTCCCCACGCAGATTGAGCTCGGATTTGATGTCAAATCGACTTGGGAGCTGATCCATTAGTGGTTGGGAGGCCGACCAGCTTCATAAATGCGCCGTTTGGCAGGTGCACGGGTTTTGCACCCCACAGCCGTGCATATGCGCCCTATGTACGACCATAATGCACGCATGCGCTAGTTTTCCATGGGCGCTATGCGCTTTTAAATTTTTTTAGCCAATTTTGTATAGTTTTGGCCCTTTTGATGTGCTGTGGAGTTAATCCTTGTGCCATGGATGATTTTTTTTCTGTGTTGATGATGTTGAGTTCTTGTCGCCCTGTGCGGACGAAATTTCAGTGATAACACCAATGACTTGGATTAGTCAATAACCCTAATTCCTTAACTGGAAATAGAAAACCATTGACAAAAAAACATGTGTCGAAAACTACCCAATAATGGACACGAAATTGAGGAAACACGAAAAATGAGGCAAAAATGTGACACATTTCTCGAGGAAAAAGAATATAACACATACCCAACAATTTCCACATAAATCTATGCATTGCAAAATATATTTGTCTGTTTAAGTTTTATATATAAATTTTCGCAAGAGTTTTTGTGTGTATAGGTTTTAATTTTGTATATAGTTTGAAATTTTTATGTGGCATAGCCCACTTGGATGTTGGGGATGCTACAATATGGTTTTAGAACTCCATTTTTCAACACTGAGTCTAGATGGGACAGAAAAGTTGAATTGAAGTGAAATTTCACAGAGAATTGATTTTTATGTGGCCAAATTTCAAGTTACATTGTGTCAATGGTAAAAATCAAAAGAAAATACGTGGAATTGGGCAAAAGCCCCAATTTCTATTGTTAAAATTCATGGGAAAATTGAGAAATTTGTTCAAGTGGTGAGATATTCTTAATTTAATATCTATTCTAGTCAGACCTGGTATTGGTCAAATTTGAATTTACAGGGAAGCCATGACAGATGGAGCGAGATTAGTTGATTAAAATTCCCAATTCGTGAGTTGAGTTTGGGAAAAATTTGTTCCAGGAATGTCAACCAACAAAAAATTGTTGTTGTAGAGGTTGGATTGGTTTTATCAGAGTGAAATTGAACAAATTTCATAGTTGCAGAATGTCCATGGTGAAAATTAGGAAAATTTTGGCAAAAGCCCCAAATTTCTACAGTGGAATTTACAAAGAATTGATGCATAGAAAAATGAAGGTGTGCAAGTGTGCGCACTAAAAATGCATGATGCACAATGAAAATATTGTGAAGTGTGGAAAATAAGGGTGAATGGTTACACGCACTAAAATTTAGTTCTATAGATTACAAGTTGGGATGCGCAGAAAAATATCGGTGCGCGGGTGTGCGCACTTAAATTTGGCATTGCACGGTGCAGTGTGGTAATGCACGAAAAATATTGGTGCACGGGTGTGCTCACTAAAATTTGGGGTTGCAAGGTGTAGAGTGGTAATGTGCAAAAAATAATGATGTGCAGGTATGATCACTTAAATCTGGCACTGCGTGGAGCAGAACTAGTGAAGCACATGAAACTAATAGTGCATGGATGTGCACACTAAATTTAGCACTACGTGGTGCAGATTGTGTGGCGCATGTGTAATATTGGCATGTGCAGTGTGCGCACGCATAATATTGGAACACATAGTGTGTGCAGTTTTCACAGAGAACAGATGCATTTTGTTGGTGTGTGCACAATGTGGGTATGCAATGCATGCATGTTGAATATTCTTGTTGCACAACAATTTAATTAATGGTGTGCGTGGAGTACTGGTGCATGGTGGGAGCGTAATAAACTTTGGCATGGTGCAACACATAGAGTGCAATGCGGGTGGAATATTAGCATGTGACACAAATTTTCATGCAATAGGTATCAATGCATGAATAAAAATTATACACGGTAGATATTGGCACACAACACAAATGTAGTGCGAACCAAATATTGATACGAGATAGAAGTGATCCACATTGGTTATAGGTGCGCGAAGGATGCACTACCTTATGGTGCTGTTGCGCATGCTAAATATGGGAGTCATTTTTGAAATTTTCACGCATGTTGTCGTTTGAATGGTCTACACCAGCAGAAAACCAATGAATTTTTGCGACATTTTATACTATTTGAAGGTCATCTTTTTGCAGTGCATTTTTGAGTCCCTAAACAACATTTTTAGCTACTTAAAAATCTCAAGAACAAAGTATACCAAGTACACATAGTCTCTACAACTCAAATGAAAGAGTGTAGAGAGATCTTCCTAATGGTGTAAATTGTTCATCAAACAAATATTTTATGAGGAAGTTACAGGACAAACAGTGGAGGGTAAATTTTAAGACCCAACTAACTTTGAAGAGCCATAACTTTCTGCTTCAAATTCATATTGAGGCATAGGAGAAGTCCATGGAAATATATTGGACCACAAAAAACATTCCTAGAGCTGAATTAAAATTCTGGGCATGTTAAAAATGTTTAAGATGGCAAAGAAGGTACCTGTAGCATTCTATACCAAAAACACTAATTGGCCTATAACTTCAACACGGTGTAACTAGCAGCCGAGAACCCAGAAAGAGGTGAAACTTGGAAAAAATGTCCAAAATATGTATATTGAGAAACCCAATTGACCTCCTACCAAAAATCCAATGGAGTAGGTGCAAAAAAGCATAATTACAGTGAAAATTTGCACCAAGTTGAAGTATGAATAGAACAATTAATGAACAAACTTCAAATAACCCTAACTTTCTACTCAAGACCCAGAATTGAGCATGGAAGCAGGCGTTGGAAAGGTATTGGAAAGTAAAATAAAATTATTTAACCAGAAAATTGATCTGGGTAGTCAATGTTTTAGGAAATTAGAAGAAAGAACTATGATGCATTGTTGAACCATAATTGTACATAATATCATGAATCTATTAAATTGTTTATCCTAACAAATTTTGTTGGCTGCACATTTTGCAGAGTTAACAACTGTTAGATCAGATTAGGATCAACACAGTGTTACAAGGAAAATATATCTATGGCTAGGGGTAAACCACAACAAACGAAAATGACTGCATAAATCAACTCTATTCTCAAGTATGCTATATAAACAAATATACTAGTAAGACAAGATAAAAGGCCTACCTCGTCAAGACATTCGATGAAGTCCACCATTGAGCACTTGAACAAAATAAATATACTTGCAATTAGTCCTCAATAACCAAGAAAATAAATCATATGGTGATAATATATGATGTTATGACATTCAATAGCATAATCCATTAATATACATAACAAATACGGCCATGGAATAATAATTCAAATATTCGCAAGATATCAATTGGACAGGAAAAGAGTATTTCTATTAATATATGATCAATAGAAGTGAAAATGTTATAGACTTCCCTGTTGGCATGGTTCGGAACCGAGAAACGAAGTTCCTTCCAGTTGGGCCTCCACCACTTCAATCCTCCACCAAAGGCAAGCTCATAGAAGAGAGACAATGAAGTTGTCAATCAATAAGGAAAGAGCTTGGGGGATGAACACTATGTTCAGACTTAAAGGAAAAAGGGATGCAGACTCAATATGAAATGAATAATTTCTCCATAGTAATTTTTTTGTCAAAGTTGAATTAATTCTCCTCTCTTTTCCATAGCTCGAAATTGGCCCATTTATAGCCTTTAAATGGAATTGATGGGCCGAGTCAGAACATTTCCAGTATATGGAAGGACAAGGATCATAGATCTCATGTCATGACATGGAAAACCAACACCATTTTTCATTTTTGGGTGAAAATCTTGATGTACGCTGACTGTAGTGGTGCATCCTAGGAATACGCATGTTGTATAGTTGGCAAGGTGCTTACATGTGGAAAACAGTGTATTTTTAGCTCTAGGATTTGCAAAAAGAGATGAAAATTATGCATAGGGAAATATAAAAAGTTTCTCTATGCAATATTGCATAGGTTGAGGCAAATATTGTTGTAACATATGCTCCCTAATGTGTGAGGTCATAGGAGTATCTGCGATGGCCGAAATACATTATAAAAACCTAGAAGTGGAGTGATGGGGAACCAACTAGAAGAACTAGTTGCTCATTAGATTCTGCACTGACTTTGCATACATGGCTTCCAATTTGAATTACACTGCATATCCATGTGAAAAAATACCAAAAAACTGTTCATGGCCATGAATAGGAAAATACAATTGCGGTTACATGCCAAAGACTATCATAGTCACAAACAAGGCCCAATAGAACCTGTGTCAAAATCAATTTGAAGATATCTGTATACAATGGAGTACAATATGATCTCCCATGATCACTGAATTCATATAGGCACTGGTGCAATGAAAACAAAGCAACAACTCAAGAAATCTGTAGTAACATATTGAGGTATTCAAGTCTTATACAAAATCCGCCAAAGGTGCAAGTCTACATCATGTGAATAAAGGAGTTGAGGTTGAACACAATGAGATATCATTTGATTACTGGTCATTGAGGTATACCATTAAAAAATGTGATATTGCCTACAAATAATGAAAGTAGGTATCAAGGCACGGAGTACATTCTTACAAGTGTGAATAAAGGAGTCAGGGTCAAACACTTGAAGAATCCATCTATTAGGAAACAGTGATATATTGCCAATTGTTGATGGTGAGAGAACCTACCACTAATGACTGTAAGAATCAGGGTACTCATAAGACTCTAGGTCTCATTTCTAGAATAGATGAGCTGAAGTTGATGGAAGGAGACCCACTGAAAGGAGAGCATTAAGGCATCTCTCATCATTTAGAACGAGGTACAAATAAGGAGCTTCATGATTTGGAGGAAATCGGACGAAGAACATGCTCATGAACCAATGACTTTGTGCAACTTTCGTGTGTGCCAAGTGCAAGCGGTACACAAAAAAGACCCTTTGAATAGCTGCCAATGAGGAAAACTGCTAACAAAGGTGAGGAAACCACCAATAAGGATAATGGTATCCAATACACTGCACGAATCCTAATGTGTGAATAGATATCTTGTCGTCAAATACAAGGGAAACCACCCAATCAATGACCAATGATGAAATGTCGACTGTTGGGTTCAAGGTTACCTACCAATGATGAAATTAGGGCCAGGGTGCATGATAGGACCACAATATCATGTGACTCTGAGACAAACTAAGGGTATGGTCGACATGCAAAGTCAATAGTTCTGAGGAATAGCTAACACAAGTTGATAGACTTCCTTTGAACAATAGAATGAGACATATGGATGACTCTAGTGGAATAGAGTCAATGATGAAACCATGAGATGCAGCAGGAATCAATGAAATTCTCCATAGGGACAGGAAGAGTAACCGGTCGGTAGAGAAAACTCTCTGTAACAAGATTAGCTTCCTAAGGCCATGCTAAACCAAAACTTATGATGACAAATGGACTCAATAACTTTGTGTTCTGTTCAAAGGTGACATGACTCCTTCCAATATAATATAATACTCCCTTCTCGCCTGTATTTTTGTGTTTTTTCATAGACAAATGAATGCTATGATACAGATGAGCAAAACGACTGTCGCAAGTAAGAAAAACTAGTTCCAGCAGTGGAACATACCTATGTTCAATGCAAGGAGATGCATGAAAGAGATGGAAACTTGGGGGAATGTTCCCTCTTGAGTATAGGGTGTAAAATTGCAAAGGATATAAACGAGGCTCTACTTGGTTGAGGATGCAAAACTGCTGAGGAAAATAGTTTATAACTCAAAGAGAGAACCGACTATAGGCTCAATACTACAAGCAAGGGCATGAGATGCAATCACAACTTAATGCCAAAAAATGTCCTTTTTCATGATATTTAGTCTACTTGGTGTGAAAAAGGGATAAAATTGTACCAAACAGACGTCCTTTCAAATCCAATTTACGAGTGTGAAAGAGACAAGTTCACTTGGAAATCTTTTTTATTTTTGAAGATGAGTTGGAAAAGATCTTAAATTAAGCTCGGTTTGGAGTCCTCTAGGTATAAGGAAGCATGTTTATGAGTGAGAAATGAGGCTCCACATAAAGGCATGTATTAATTATAAGGGACTCTTAGTTCTACGGAAAAAATCTTTGTGTGGGCACCAAATGAAGCAGAGGATCTAACTAGGGCACCCATGTTTGGTAAGTCTCTACCACTTGACAATGACACGTCTTATAATAGATGCAAGGTTCTGTGTTGCAAAAAATGGGTTCGTAACTAAGACATATGAGTGATAGTTATAGGACAATGAAAAAGTGCATGGTGGAATGGATACCTATCCTATATGCTAGGTAGTGAAAATACTTTCCCGTGGTTACGAACCATCAACATAACATTGAAATCCACAAGAATCCCTGGTGAAAACTACAAAAACAAACTCAATCCACTACTGTATTAGTCCATTAGGAGAAAAAATGACTTGAAACTATAGAAAGTGGTTAAACACTTCTATAAATAGTAACAAAACCAAAAATTACTATATCATTTTGACTTTTTACTCAAATAGTGAAAATTGGACCAAAATACCTTCGATCTTCAACTGGTGATTGCAGGAGTGTCGAGTGACGAAATCAGAAACCATCTGGACCTGGTAATTCCTTTTCCCCTCCTTTTTCTTTCTAGTGGATTAGATTTTTAAATTAGGTTTCAAAATTTTAGTCAATTAGGGTGCAAATTGAGTAATTTGGTGTACATTGGCTACCATTCATCGGGTTGTGTATACATGATGTTATATGCAACTGTATAAAATATAGGGCTCATGTACTGAACCTATATGCGACTGTAAATGCAACATCCCGCATACAAGTCTGTAATCGATGTTTTCTATGGTTTTAACTCAAAAATTGACTTTTATCTGGAAGGATAATGCTAGAATGGAGGGAAAGGGAGCATGACGAGGTAGATGCTGCTGTGGACAGAGATCTGGGGGCCCAAATGGCCTTGAAAACATGTGTCTTGTATAAATTTTGGGCACTCAAATGGATGAGGGCCCAGGTGAGGTTGCTTGAGATGCTTGTGTATTAATGGGATCCTGACAGTGAGAGCTTCAACCTTGATGGGAAACCATTGAGGATTGAAGTGAAGGATATATAATTTTTGACTGGGTTATAGTGCCAGGGTGAGGTGGTGAACCTCAAATCCTTGGGAGCTGGGAGTGATATGAAGATAGAGGAGTACATAGATACTCACTTTGTAGCAGGGACCCCGAAGTTTGGGAGTCAACTCCCCATCCGAGCAATAAACAATATCAACCTCAAGATTGTTGTCCTCGTGTTGACCAGGATCACAGGATCGACTTCGTTGCATCAGGAATCGAGGTCGCTCATGTTCTATGTTGTAGAGTGATTGAGACCGACATTACATTATTGGTGTACCTCACTATTGGCTAATATGAAGAGCTAGATGATAGAGTGCAAATATGGTGGCAATAGGAACTTCGGGTTTGCCTCTATCTTATGCAGATTTTTCTTTGAGTGGGTTCTATGTTTGGGACCTAGAGTCGATATTCTTATGAGAGGACCTCGCGATCCAACCATGGAACGGTGGACCAAGGTAATGAGATGACAAAGGGGAGGTAGGGTTCCCACACCCTACAACGAGGATATATTCTACTGGTGGCGGCGACAGGTCATTTCTTTGGATGACTACCCCTATGAAGGGATCAACTTCAAAGGGGAACCTGACATGCCACTCCCACCAGGGACTGCCTATGGGGACATAGGTATGTTAATGGGTTTTTTTTAAATATTTCATTTTTTTGTATTTTTGTATAGTAAAACAAAAATATTTTTGGATGATGCTTAAGTACTAACTAGACACTTGTGTGATGCAGACGTGGGTCCGCGATGACCAAATGGGCTTCCTTGACATCATCAAAGGCACCAGGGAGATGAAGCGATGGGAGGAGAAGCAAAGAGATTCCTTCAAACTTGCAGGGAAACCTGTCTCGTTTGACTCATAGGATTCTGATGGTTTAGGTAGAGGATCTATCGGAGGCCAAGCAATGAAAAGTGGTTGGTGTGCCCAGAGATTGGGTGCGACTCTTTCGACGTCTTGTAAACACCGTATTTTTTTATCATGACACACATCTGACGCCACGAGCATAGATGTCGTGGATGTTGTATTATCGGTTGTATACATGTATTGAGGGTGTTTGCCCCAATTTTGTATTATAAACATCATATTTTTTGAAATATATATGAAACAGGGATCCTCGAATTTACTTATATTACAATGTGTACATTAATGAGATGGTTTTCTTTTCTTTAGTTATGTGACAAATGTCAATCTAAAACTAAATTATCATAAGCATCATATACATAATTAGAACTCCTAGGTATGTGATAATAAGCAATAAAATCAAATTGTTGTTCTAAAATACGTACCCATAAGAATCGTCAGAGTAAATTAGGATCATGCACGTGGTAACTGTCGTTCAACTGACATACTACTAACTGGGAATCCAGGAAAACCTATAAATAGAGAATACCATGTGAGATAGCATCGCGCAAAATTTATATAACGACGCTATATTTGACCACATTATTCATGGATGGCCCTAGGCATACACCACTTGAAGACACCAGTAGACCCTCAGGTGATTAAACCACCCAAGTGGTGGAATCCAAGTTCCATGTATGTCGACTAGCTCTGTCTGCAAATCCTAAGTAGACCGAAGACTCCGTTGACATCTTCCAACCAAGGGAAAACTCGATAATCAAGCTAAATATGAAAAGAAAGGGAAAATATATATACACTAAATTGCATTAGTATACAAATTGTTCCTCCCAAGCTTGGGGCTCAAGAATAATATATTTTTAGGTAGAGCCCATTCCTGGGCTTGGCCAACATATTCCCTTCATGATATTTTAACTCATAGGCTCTTTTTTCTAAGACACGTCACACGATATAGGGACTATACCATATGGGTGTAAACTTGCCTTCCCCCAATGGTTATTTAGCTTGATCATATAAGAGGACCAAGTCACCCTCGGCGTACAACCAAGGACAAATAGACTTATCATATTGAACCTTGACACATATTTTGTTTTCCTCGATAGTCATAGAGGTGTCTCGATGTTTCTCGTCAAGACTCTCTATGTGTACAAGGCGTCGCTTGAGATTGAAAGTTTCAGGTAGGAGTGCAACTCCCAACTTAAGAGAAGGGATTTCAAATTAAATAGGTAATATCGAATCCACGCCGTGTACTAACTATACAGGGGAAACTCTGGTGGAAGTCTTGACCAAAGTTTGATATTCCCAGAGTGAGGGATATAGTGTTGGACACACCTACCACACTTAGAGGGGCGGGGTGAATGAGTGTGGGGATCTTTTTCCCAAAACTTCCCTATTACACAAAAACTCCTTATTTAACATTTAACATTTTATCATTACTCATTGTTGTCAATTATAATCCTTTATATGTGAATATATATCAAAAACATATATCAACAACACATCATCAACAAATCATCTCCACAAGGAACACAAAGAACACAATATGTATGTACATTTTTTCTTTTTATTATGGACTTCAATCGGGGGGTTTTTCAGCAACAACTAAATAGAGTACAACACTACAAGAGCACCATCTCTATATGAAAGACTCAACTTACAATCTCATCACCAACTGAGATGAGACAACAATCCTCAACAGATATCAATCTGTCAACATAAACAAGTGCATCAACCATGCACGAACCTGTGCCAAACAACCTGTAATCAACCTCTACCATAAACAAGTGCATACAAACCTGTACCAAGTATATACCAATCATGTGTCAAATAATAATCAACAATGACTCATCAATATGTACCAACATCATCAACTATACACCTCATGTATGTGCCAACTCATCAACTGCTTGTCTCAACCATGACTAGTTTTGGATTAGTCAACAACCCCAACTTGAAATAATTATAACTTTGTACCTATAATGAATAAAGATATAAAAATAATACACAATTTTCTTCAGTGTTTTTTATGAAATTACTCCAAGTGGCACTACTTGTAACCTCTAAGAAAAGGTGTTATAGAAAAAATGACATACCTTGCTGAATTCTAGCTTATTCTAGAGAGCAACCTTGTAGAGCGTGGCCCACACAAAATTTT
>JASDQU010420020.1:0-10186 GCA_032191745.1 Picea mariana
ACTAGGGGGGCCAACGGAGGGGGTAATACCACTTCAAGGTGGTGAAGGGAAACTGCTCGAGGGGGGTTCATGGCTTTGCAAGGTGGATCAGAGGAGGGCGGTTTCCTTCCCCGGGCCTCGTACCAAGCTGTTCCTTGCTTTGGTTTGTCCCAGAGTCATGGCATTATGGAAGGTGGTGGCATTTGGGGGAGGAGACTTCTGAAGAGAGACAAGCTTGGAGGGGAGAAGCCCCACAACAAAACAACGAAAAAGGAGAATTTTCACCAGAGCTGGGTCTCAGAGCGAAGGAGGGAGTGAGCCCGGGAGGAGACGCCCTGTGAATTGTGAGCGAGCAAGTGAGAAGAGAGAATCCACATCTCGGCTTTAGGAGCAGACTGAATAGGCTAGAGCTGAAGTGACCGGGAGGGCTCTCTGCATGGCGCCATGAGGACGCAGAGGTCCCTGTTCGTGTGAGTTGTGGGGTGAAAATGAGAGAATGAGAGTGGCAGCGGGCCGTTTAAATGTCGAAGGTGACTGGAAAGGGTACGTGATGCTGGACGAACATCAAGTGGCGAGTGGCTTGGCCATGTGGGCTCATCCCAAGCTACACCCATCATGTCACAGTGGTACCCCATCCGGGGGTTGGTCTTTGGTGTAAGCCATGTTCCTACAAGCGATGATTGTGGGGTGTGTGGGGTTGGTGGTAGGGGAGCAAGAGAAGACACCTTCCTCCAACTCGACACCCAGATTTGCTAACCAGTCAGCAACTTGATTGGCCATTCTTCTTACATGGGATGGGAGGATTACTCATCGAGGCTGGAGAGTTGATTTTATTCTGCAAAGCCCATTCATGAGTCTCCAACTTGGAGAGAATTTCTCCAGGTCTGCCCCATTGAGTAGATGTGAGAGGAGATTTATCACAATTTGCGAGTTGCCTTCCGCAATGAGGGGAAAAATCTCTTTCTCTGAGGTTGCTTGTAAACCGCAAAGGAGACTCCAAATTCTTGCAACGTTGTTGGTATTGTGCCCCATATTACCTACCAGGATATATAGTATTCCCCCTCTGTTGTTCCGGATAACTGCACCGTATCATGTTGGTCTCGAATTCCCTTTGGAGGCTCGATCAAAGTTGAGTTTAAAACAGTATGTGGGCGGAGCTTCCCAATGAGTGTGGCTTGTCTTGCATCCTTCAACTACAAAGGGCCTTTCAGGGGTAGGATTGATATTGAGTCGCCAAGCCTTGAGAATGTTACTTTCATTTTGTGGGGTTTTGAGGTCCTTCTCTGTCCAGGGGTGCAGCGAGATTGTTTCATTGATATTAGTGTGAATTGTGGTCCACACATCCTGCCAGTTCCTGGTGACCAAATTAAAAATTCTTTTGTTCCTCTCTTTCCAGATATGTCGGAGAATGAAGCCTGGGAGCAACTGCCAGATTCTATTGAGGATGGGTGAATGAAAGGTTGAACTTCTCCAGTCTTCAATGGTTTCCTTTAAACCTGTGCGGTTCCTATCCATTGTTCTCATAATGTTGGCGTTGTGATCCCATATGCACTAACTATAAGGACAAAGATTGAGGAGGTGATTTTGAGTTTCTTCCTCTTGGCCACATAGCTGACACCAAGATGGGCCAATGAAAACCCTTTTTCGTATATTATCCTAGGTAAGGATGTTGTTGTGTACCACTAACCAAAGGAAGGTACTAATTTTCGACCACGATTTCATGTCCCAAATTTTCCCCCAAACCTCCTCTCGAGGTAAGGTTTTGTGACCCTCTTTTATGTAGTAAGATTATGGTATGTTGAAGGCTCATGTGGTAGAGTGTCCCCATCTAAGTATATCCTCCCCTTGTTGACTTAAAATTTTCCTTGAGGCTAGATGCTCCTGCAAGGGATGGAGGTTGAACTGTGGGGGAATGTTCAAGTTCTCATGGGAGTTGTTCCAGGTACGCCAGATTTCCCCTGGGTTGAAAGGCTTCCAGAATTCTATCACTTTATAGATTCTAGCGGCAGTTGTGAGAGGGATGAGGTTGTTGAGAGTCGGATTTGTGTTCAGGGCTGGGAGTTGTTGCCACGAGTCGCTCCTTAATTAAGCCGAGGATCCACTTTGCAGTTCCCAGAATGAGTGGTCCATGATGAGTCCGCGATTGTTCATGGCCGCATTCCAGATCAACGACCCCGAGCTTTGACCATTCCATCTGATGAGCTCTCTTTAGGGGATTATGGGGGTGTATTTCTTCCTCCACAGTCATGCCCATAGATCGTGTGGTCTCTTTAACCATCTCCACCAGATTTTAGTACTCAGGACCTTGTTGAGAATGGATGGGTCCCGGAGACCGAGGCCTCCTGCTGTTTTGGATTGCAGACTTTTTGCTAGCTTACCAGGGACATTTTGCGCCCTTCTTTATTGCCTTTCCACAGAAATATTCTTTGAAGCGTTCTTAATGTGTTAAGGGTGAAAGTTGGGGCCACCAAGGTTGAGAAGATGTAGACCAGGAGAGCTTGAAGGATAGATTTAAGGAGGATGAGGCGTCCAGGAAGATTGAGGGAATGAAAGGTCCAAAGGGAGAGTCTCTTCCTGAAATTGGACAGTAAGGAGTCCCAGAAAGAATTTCTGAGTGGGTTGTCAATGTGGGGGATTCCCAGGTAGACGGAGGGAAGGACGTTGCAGGTGAAGCCTAAGAGGAGAGTGAGATGGTTTTGGATTTCCAAAGGTGTGTTGAAAAAGAAGACTTGGGATTTGAATAAATTAACCTCCATGCCCGAAGCTTTGCAGAAGAGGTCAATTATAGATTTGAAGTGCAGGGCTTATCTAGATGTGGACAGACCCATAAGAAGTATGTCATCTACAAATTGGTTGTGCGAGATGGGGGGGAAATGCCATGGGGGATGAGGCCAGAGAGAGAGTGGTCCCTGATGGCTTCTTTGAGGGTGTGGCTGAGCCCTTATGCCATTAGGATGAAGAGGAAGGGCGAGAGCGGGTCCCCTTGTCTTATGACTCTTGAGGGAGAGAAAGGTTTGGAGGGGACACCATTGATGAGTATGGAAAATAGTGTTGAAGAGGTGAAATTGACTATCCAGGAGACCCAAGTGGGATCAAAGCCAAAGGCTAGGAGGGACGATCTTAAGTATCTCCAACTCAATTTTTCAAAATCTTTAGAGAGATCTAGTTTTAGGAGCATACCTTGAGTTTTGGTGGAGTGAAGGGAGTGAATAAATTCATGAGCCAGGATCACATTATCCAAGATTTGTCTTCCCTCCACATAGCCTGATTGTTCTCAGGAGATTAAGAACGGAAGAATGGGATTAAGGCAGGTTGCAATGATCTTTGTGAGGAGTTTGTATATGGAATTGCAAAGGGCTATGAGCCTGAAGTGAGAGGGGGAAGTGGTGTTGTTTTCCTTAGGTATGAGGGTGAGAAAGATTGCATTGAGGGCCTAGAGGAACTTTCCAGATTTTCTGGGGTCCTCGATGATTTCCCAGACGTCTTCACGGATGATGCTCTAGCAGTTGTGAAAAAAGTCTGAAGTGAAGCTTTCTGGCCCAGGAGCTTTGCCTAGCGGGGTAGCCTTGAGAGATTGATTGACCTCCTCCTGAGTGATTGGTCTCATAAGGGCTTCATTTTTCTATTTGGTGACTTCCTTGGGAATTTTTTTTAGGATGGATTCGATGGCCTATGAGCAATCCGTTGGGAGTTCCGTAAGAAGAGTTTAGTAGTATGAAAGAAATTCCCTTTCCATATCAGCATGTTGTTGAATTTATATACCTTGCATCGAGACTAGGTGGGTAATGCGATTAGTTTGGCGCCATTGGACCATGGATCTGTGGAAGAATTTTTTGTTTTTTTCCCCCTCTTTCAGCCATTGGATGCGAGACTTTTGTCTCCAGAGTATTTCTTCCTGCTGTCTTATTTCTACAATCTGGTTGTTTAGGAGTGTTTCCTGCATTTTTAGGTCTTCTGTTAGGCTCTGTGTTCGGATTTGTTGTTGGAGTGTCTGCATTTGTTGTTTTAGATGTTCCTATGCTTGGAAAATGTCGCCCAAGGTGGACTTATTCTAGGATTTTAGGTGTTGTTTGAGGTTTTTTAGCCTTTGTTGGAACCGATACATTGGGGTCCCTATTTGGATAGCCGCCTCCTCCCACCATGTCTTTATGTTTGTTTGGAAATCTAGGTGTGTCAACCAGAATTTTCAAAGCGGAAAGGTTTTCTTCCCAGGGTGCCAATGATGTTGAGAGTTAGTAAAATTGGCCAGTGATCCGATCCCGGGGTGTCTATGACCATGGAATTCCAAGATAAACCATCCATCATAATAGCTTCGGAAATTAGGAAGCGATCTAGTCTGCTGGAAACGTGTTGGGCCCTCGAGCGTCTGTTGGACCAAGTAAACAACCCATTGTCTGTTTCGATGTCTATGAGGTTCAGTAAGCCAATGGTACCATTAAATAGCACACTATCACTGCCCAAAGAGCGATGGCCCCTATTTGTTTCCTCAAGCCCTGTGATTATATTTAAGTCTCCCCCAAGGATCCACCGTTGGGGGCCTAAGTGTTCTGCAATCCGTTCTAGGTGTTGTAGGAAGGCTTCCTTGTCCCCTTGTCTGGGGGGTCCATAAGCGTTTGTGATGTAGCCTTGTTTGTTCGAGCCAATGAGGTGAAAGGAGGCAATGATGGTCCATTTGGAGGTAAATAATTTGTCAAGTAGGACTATGGTTGGATTCCAGAGCATTGCAAGACCTACAGTTGCCCCTCTGGCATCCACTTCCATATGTTGGACCTGTGTCTAGCATCTTTGAAGAGTGGTATATGCTTCTACTCCCACGCATTTCATTTCCTATAGGAGGAGTATGTCTGCTTGATCCTTCTTGATTCTTTATTTGAGAAAATCTTGTTTGCTCTTTGCATTAAGGCCCCTTATGTTCCAAGATAGTATCTTCATGAGGATGATGGGGGTTGGAGGGGAGGGAAGTTTTCTGAGATCAAATGAATTTGACCTGAGTTGACCAGGAAGTTACCGACGTCTTGAATGAGTTTGTGTTTCGGTTTTCTGCCTCTCTTTTTCTCCTCTTTTGTAGGATTGTGTTGTTACTTTGAGGTTTCTTTTTGTATTCCCAGGTTTGTGCTGGCTCGGGCTAAACCTCCTGCTAAATAACTGAGAAAGAATTTGTGCACCTTACGCAGCTGGTCTGGCGGTATGGTGTATAGTTTCTGCTTACGATAATCTTGCTCCAGATGTGCCATATCGATGCCAACCAGTTCTTGATCCTCTAGGTTTGTGTCTGGATCACCCATTTCTGGGTCGAGAGTGGTTGGAAGAATGGGCATCATGATTAATGGTTGAGAGGATGATTGGGCAAGGGGATCAGGAATAGCAGGGGTTTGACCGGTTGCAGGGGTTGTCATAGGGTTGGTAGAAGTAGAGGGGTATCCAACAGGGTTTGAAGGGCGTCAAAAGAGTTCTTGGTAGGAGGTCCCAGGGGGGGCTAGGGAGGTGCCCTCTTGGCTTGGTGCTTTCGATGGCCCGTGACCTGGGTGAAACCATCCTTGGACTTGTCAGAATCTTCCTAAGCTAGCTTAGGTGGGTTATTTAGAGGGCTTTCGCAGAATAGATGTCCATGCTCATGACACTTGCAGCAGCGAAAGGGGATGTGCTCATAATATAGGGTTTGGGACCATTCATCATCTTGGTAATCCAAGATAATGGCTCTGGGAAGGGGTTTCGAAATATTTAAATAGACACAAATGCGAGCAATGATCTTTGTGAGGAGTTTGTATATGGAATTGCAAAGGGCTAGGATCCTGAAGTGAGAGGGGGAAGTGGTGTTGTTTTCCTTAGGTATGAGGGTGAGAAAGATTGCATTGAGGGCCTAGAGGACCTTTCCAGATTTTCTAGGGTCCTCGATGATTTCCTAGACGTCTTCACGGATGATGCTCCAGCAGTTGTGAAAAAAGTCTGAAATGAAGATTTCTGGCCCAGGAGCTTTGCCTAGCGAGGTAGCCTTGAGAGATTGATTGACCTCCTCCTGAGTGATTGGTCTCATAAGGGCTTCATTTTTCTCTTTGGTGACTTCCTTGGGAATTTTTTTTAGGATGGATTCGATGGCTTGTGAGCGATCCACTGGGGGTTCTGTAAGAAGAGTTTGGTAGTATGAAAGAAATTCCCTTTCCATATCAGCATGTTGTTGAATTTATATACCTTGCGTCGAGACTATGTGGGTAATGCGATTAGTTTGGCACCGTTGGACCATGGATCTGTGGAATAATTTTGTGTTTTTTTCCCCCTCTTTCAGCCATTGGATGCAAGATTTTTGTCTCCAGAGCACTTCTTCCTGCTCTCTTATTTCTACAATCAGATTGTTTAGGAGTGTTTCCTGCGTTTTTAGGTCTTTTGTTAGGCCCTGTGTTTGGATCTGTTTTTGGAGTGTTTTCATTTGTTGTTTTAGATGTTCCTGTGCTTGGAAAATGTCGCCAAAGGTGGACTTATTCTAGGATTTTAGGTGTTGTTTGAGGTTTTTTAGCCTTTGTTGGAACCGACACATTGGGGTCCCTGTTTGGATAGCCACCTCCTCCCACCATGTCTTTATGTTTGTTTGGAAATTTGGGTGTGTCAACCAGAATTTTTCAAAGCGGAAAGGTTTTCTTCCCGGGGTGCCAGTGATGTTGAGAG
This sequence comes from Picea mariana, assembly GCA_032191745.1. Lineage (NCBI taxonomy): Eukaryota > Viridiplantae > Streptophyta > Pinopsida > Pinales > Pinaceae > Picea > Picea mariana. Next base: position 6,640 of record JASDQU010420020.1, read on the forward strand.
TTAGTAAAATTGGCCAGTGATCCGATCCCGGGGTGTCTATGAACATGGCATTCCAAGCTAAACCGTCCATCATAATAGCTTCATAAATTAGGAAGCGATCTAGTCTGCTGGAAATGTGTTGGGCCCCTGAGCGTTTGTTGGACCAAGTAAACAACCCATTGTCTGTTTCGACGTCTATGAGGTTCAGTAAGCCAATGGTACCATTAAATAGCACACTGTCATTGCCTAGAAAGAGATGGCCCCCATTTTTTTCCTCCAGCCCTGTGATCATATTTAAGTCTCCCCCAAGGATCCATCGTTGGGGGCCTAAGTGTTCTGCAATCTATTCCAGGTGTTGTAGGAAGGCTTCCTTGTCCCCTTGTCTGGGGGGTCCATAAGTGTTTGTGATGTAGCCTTGTTTGTTCAAGCCAATGAGGTGAAAGGAGGCAATGATGGTCCATTTGGAGGTAAATAATTTTTCAAGTAGGACTGTGGTTGGATTCCAGAGCATTGCAAGACCTACAGCTACCCCTCTGGCATCCACTTCCATATGTTGGGCTTGTGTCTAGCATCTTTGAAGAGTGGTATGCGCTTCTACTCCCGCACATTTTGTTTCGTGTAGGAGGAGTATGTCTGGTTGATCCTTCTTGATTCTTTATTTGAGCAAAGCTTGTTTGCTCTTTGCATTAAGGCCCCTTATGTTCCAAGATAGTATATTCATGAGGATGATGGGGGTTGGAGGGGAGGGAAGCTGTCTGAGATCAAATGAATTTGACCTGAGTTGACCAGGAAGTTACCAACGTCTTGAATGAGTTTGTGTTTTGGTTTTCTGCCTCTCTTTTTCTCCTCTTTTGTAGGATTGTGTTGTTCCTTTGAGGTTTCTTTTTGTATTCCTAGGTTTGTGTTGGCTTGGGCTAAACCTCCTACTGAATAATTGAGAAAGACTTTGTGCACCTTACGCAGCTGGTTTGGTGGTATGGTGTATAGTTTCTGCTTACGATAATCTTGCTCCATATGTGCCATATCGATGCCAACCAATTCTTGATCCTCTAGGTCTGTGTCTAGATTGCCCATTTCCGGGTTGAGAGTGGTTGGAAGAATGGGCATCGTGATTAATGGTTGAGAGAATGATTGGGAAAGGGGATCGGGAATAGCAGGGGTTTGACCGGTTGCAGGGGTTGTCATAGGGTTGGTAGAAGTAGAGGGGGTATCCAACGGGGTTTGAAGGGCATCAAAAGAGTTCTTGGTAGGAGGTCCCGGGGGGGGCTGGGGAGGTGTCGTCTTGGCTTGGTGCTTTCGACGGCCCGTGACCTGGGTGAAACCATCCTTGGACTTGTCAGAATCTTCCTGAGGTGGCTTAGGTGGGTTATTTAGAGGGATTTCGAGGAATAGATGTCCATGCTCATGACACTTGTGGCAGCTAAAGGGGATGTGCTCATAATATAGGGTTTGGGACCATTCATCATCTTGGTAATCCAGGATAATGGCTCCAGGAAGGGGTTTTGAAATATTTAAATAGACACAAATGTGAGCATAAGCAGTGTACCTTTGTTGCTTGGTTTCCTCTGAGGCTTTCACGTAGCTGTCGATTGTGTTTCCAATTTTTGTGAGGATCTCCTCTAGCCAAAATTCTTGTGGGAGCGAATATAACCACACCTAGATCAAGGCATGGGTGAAGTCTTCCTTTTCCGGGTTGAATCTCTCCGTCCAGAAATCGAAGGAAAAGGCCTGTCAAGTTGTAGAAGTACGACCCCCCTTCGAAGATTCGATTTATGTCCTCCAAGTTATGCAATATGATCATGAAGAAGCCTTTTGATCCTAGTTGGAGGTCATAGTGCCCCTTGGGTTTCCACCAGTGTTGAATTCATTTGACTAGGTCTTTTTTTGAATGCCATAGCCCCAGGAATTTTCCTATCAGGGAAAAATATCTCATGTATTGTTTCTGATCCTCGATTCTTGGAGAGCAGAGGTTATATTTGGGAGCTATTGGGGTTTGTGGGATGCATTTTATGGGTTCCCAAGTGTGTATAGTTCTTGGTTGACTGGTTTTCTGGGTTGATGTCCATCGGTTTTTCCTTCGGCATTTCGTCCTCCCAGATTAATTGTTGCATGCCTTCCAGGAGTTTGAAGGTCGGGCGTTTGAAGTGAGAGGAGTCATGCTCCTTCCCTGTGACTAAAATATAGGAGGGGTTTGGGGGCGCCCCTCCCTCAGCCTCCATGGTCGTGGCACAGGAAGAGAAGGCGGCAGGTTTCAGGTTTCAACGGTGAACCCTAGACGCAACGATTTTTCATAACAATTAATTTGAAACTTATGTTATTATGCTTTGCTTAAACACATTCTTTAACTTGTAATATGGCACGTTTTTGTAACATTACATATGTACAAATTTTTATTTCCTAGATCTATATTTGTAAATATCTAAGTCTTTGAACAAAGTACAATCTTAGGGGTACTTAGGAAGATGGCCCACTATCAACACAACAACTTTTCATTTTATTTTAAGTCATTTTTTTGGGTACAAGGAAGGAAAGGTTAGAAAAAATGTTTAAGATGTTCTTTGGAAATAAAAATGGACTAAAACTTGCCTAGACTAGTTCCTATTCAATTGGGCTGTGAAATTAAGATCAAAGAATAAGAGGGTAAATTGAATATTATGGAGAAAATATAGCTAAGTCATTCATTGATATGTAATAATTAGTCTAAAATAGATTTTTAGATTATGAAAGAATAAGTAAAAGMCTTAAAACAAGATGCAACATCCTAACCATGAAATCACAATGAAGTAATAATGTCTGACCATGAAAAATAAAGGAACAACAACATATGAAACCATAGATGAAGAAGAAAAGGTTGGATGGATTTCTTATGAACAAACAACTAATAATACATCATATCTTCAAATATGATTTTATCACAAGATCAAGAGAGCCATAATATGCCACACTTAATCTTCTTGTGTAACTAAAACAAACCTCACACCTGAAGCTACCCAAAAAATTACAAAATAAAAATCCTTTAATTATCCAAGGTTACATCAAGAATTAAGGAGGAGGGTCATTCTTCAAATATTATTTCAATAGCAAAAACAATGGAAATTCTTACAAAAACCTTAGTCCTCCATGGAAAAAAAGGGAGATGGAAAACCTCATGAACATAGTAAATATTATGTGTGTAATTATTATATGATTGACGATATTGATAATCTAGCATGGATTTGGTATACTAATAAATTTCATTTGTGTTAGGGGAAAATATTGTATGTGAGGATGCTAGGAGACAAGATGAAGAGTAATGCATGGAAAACCTCATGAACATAGTAAATATTATGAGTGTGCAATTATTGTATGTATTATGATATTGATAATCTAGTGTGGATTTGATGTACTTATAAATTTATTTGTTTTAGGGGGGAATATTGTATGTGAGGATGATAGGAGATAACAAGAAGATATTTCCCAAACCATGAGGGGGATTGAGCGACGAAGAGAGAGGGGAGTACAACATTAGAGGGAGGGGTGGGGGTATCCACAAAGAGAGAGAGAGAAGGTGGGAGAGAAAGAGATATTG
>JASDQU010420031.1:0-10136 GCA_032191745.1 Picea mariana
GGCCTCCTCGAGCAACATTTTGGTAGGATCTCCTGCTCCCTCATCTTTCTTTTCTTCCCCCATGGGCGGTCGTCGAGGTTTGCGAGGCTGATCTTGCAAAGGTTCAACCAGATCGAGCCCCAACTCCTTATAGCCCGATCTCGTTGGGGACATGCAAAGAAGGATCGAGAATGAGCAGACCTCTCTGATACCAATGATCCAGATTTATGTAGGAACACAATGAAATACAGAAATACACATAAACATAGAGATGCAGCGGAAATAAGACTTCATTTCATTAACAAAAAATGACTGAAATATGCTTACAGACATAATGGAAATAAACTAGCTAGGGCGCTGGTAGCTTATCTCTGAGAAGAGATGTGGTCGCTACTTGCATCCGTGAGCAGATGATTACAATGAGGCTCTGAAGGCCCTTTTTACAATAAACAGGAATGCAAAAAGTCCTAAACATCCAAAAACCTAACCCTGGGAGATGAAGCGCCAAAAGTCATGTGGGCCCCGTTTGGGTAAGTTGGTGCATCAACTTCCCGGGGTCGTAACTTTCGCAGATGATCTCTGTTTTAGGCGTATGATAGCTCATTGGAAATATCTATCTCAGGCCTACAATGCTCAAGACAAAACAACATCATTAGATTCTCTTTTGCAACAGCAACATACCCAAAAAAACATCGTTTAGGGCCTCAAAATGGCCTCGGAAGTTCAGGACCTGAAAAAACTGCTAAAAATAGTAAACTGTCGAAAACTGAAAAACTGAAAGAAGCAATGGTGGGGGATCAAGTGGAATAGGTGGGTGGCCACCAATATCCACCTGGATCACCTTTTGGTAGAAAATATCTTTGTATCTAGATTGGAGAGTTTTGTGTGTGTGAGAGAGGTAGATAGATTAGAAGATAGATTGGAGAGGAGAGAGGAGAGTCGAGACTTTGTTGAAGTTCGAGCATTTGTACACATTGTAAACATGAATTCTAAGACTAATACAAAGAGCATTTTTTCCTGCATGAGAATCTTTATGTTTTTATGTGCATTTTGAATGAATGTCTTTTATGTGTTTATATGCATATGTTGTAGATCTATGTGATAGGCTCCATCTGCAAAGATAGACATAATTCTCTGTCATAGAGTTTTCTAATTTCATTCTGGGTTCTTTGTGGCTTAATGAAAGGGGTTGCATGACAAAGTGTTGAGGACTCTGTGAGCCAGTGCAAGTGCACACATCTGAGTTATGCAGAGTTCATACAAGAAAGTTCCAGGAGGGCGCACCGGAGGAATCATGAAACCCAAAGGAGAATCCTCAAGGTTACTAAACACCTTGAAGGTAAGACTATGTAGAGGAGGGCACAGAGGGAAGACAGAACTACTGAGGGTTCTGTAGAGATCTTCCATGAGGGAATCAAGCGAGCGAAAGGAGTGCATCAAGGAACTCTATTTCAAGTTCAGAGATAAGGGAAGTGTCAGAGGAAGACACTTACAGAGTTGTTGAATACTCTGTAGGCTCAGCAAGGCGTGCTTGAGCAGAAGTCACCAGGAGGGTGCTTATATCCTTTCAAGGAGAGAAAGGAGACAAAGTTGTTAAATACTCTAGAGGAAGACCTGTGTAAGCAATGCACCAGACCAACACTCAGATGAAGTGTTCATAGATAGTCTCTTGGAGGTTAGTCAAGCACAAGTACTGTGCAAGAGAGCGAATTGTTTCAAGTTTGTAAGCTCGGGAGGAATCGTGCCCTTGTGCACAGAGTTCAAATAGAAGGGAATAGAAGGCCGAGACACTTCAAGGTCCAAGCCACAGACAAATCTCAGGAGGGAAATCATTTTTAGAGCATAGGNAAAGCTCAAGAGGAGGAGTGTATGAAGCCATAGTATCAATTGTAGAGAGGAGATCTGGATCGTTAGAGCTCACGTCTAGACACCCAAGGGAGTGCACTGGAGAAGAACAGATCTGATTCGTTAGATCTGAGCGCTAGGATCAACAGTTGTTGGATCCAACTAAAGGTGCACAAGGTTTAACTCCTTGAGAGTGCACAGGAGAGAGGGCTTTGCAAAGTCCCGAAGTTCCAAAACCATCGAAACCGTCCATCGTCCAGGTAGATAGGTGGCAGCGGATCCAGAAGCTCAGGAAATTGGGTATCGGAAGATCAAAGGTGAGGAGTCTTTCAAATTCGTGAAACGTGAAGTACCGATACAAGAAGGAATGGATTGGACCGTTGGATCGCGAGAGCATGTGGACCGTTGATCTGGCATCGGGGTTCCGGAGATCAGGAGAACAGAGGTGAACCGCATCGGGGATTCCCGATACACAAAATCCTGAAACACCTTTTGAGTTGGCTCTTGTTTTTTCCATTTTTGTAGTTAGAGGGTCCTAGCAAGAGGAGCTAGCACAAACCCTGAAGTCACAAAATGTGACGCACCGTTTAGGTTAATCCTGTGGTCATGGGAATGGTCACATGGGTGGAGGGAGTTAACAGTCATTAACCCCTTTTCGAAGTTTTAGGAATTGGGGAGTTAAGGGTGGCTCATACATCGAAGTCGTGACATGATAAGTCCCAAAACACTTTTTGTGTAGGTGCATGGTCATAGCCCGTGGTCGCGTAAGAGAAGGAGCTTGTGCCTGGTGCTTAGTTGCGCAAGTAGAGTTTCATAATAGGACATGTGGTTATAAGCATCGAAGGTTCCAGCAAGGAATCAAAGATCCATTTCAGCTCAAAGGAATTTGAAAGATCCTTGACCAGGAGGTCATCGGACCCTGCCAAGGCAGAGGTAGTTAGAGGGGTCTGCATCACCAACTAGTCATGCACTAAGCCCATCAGTAACTACTCTTACATCTCTTATATACTTATTTATACATTTACAAAGAGGACTAATCATGGGTAAACTCATGGGCCGACATCCCATAACCCATTACATAAACCCTAGTAGCCCGCAAAAGAAGTGAGATCTCACGATCTCAGCTCCGCCTGGGCGCTCCATCGTCGACCAGCCTGTCGAAGTCCCAAAAGTGGTCAAACATGACTAATGTTTCCTCAAAACTTGGTCAAGGGCCAACATGAGGTCCTTCGTGAGAGTTGCAGGTTACTACAGAAGATTCATTGAGGGCTTCTCAAATATTGCATACCCAATTACATCCTTGCAAAAGAAAGGTGTGCGGTTTGAATGGACTCCAGATTGTGTAAGGAGTTTTCATTACTTGAAGAGTTTGTTGACCAATGCGTCAATTTTTAGAATTATTGATACGAATGAATACTTTTTTGTGTGCACGGATGCATGCAAGGAAGGGCTCGGTGGAGTCCTTAGTCAAAATGGGCATGTGGTGTTCTACGAATCAAGGAAATTAAAAGAGCATGAAAGTCACTATGCTACTCATGATTTGAAATTGGCAACCATAGTGCATGCCTTGAAGATGTGGAGGCACTGCCTCATGGGAAAAATATCTAAGTTGAGGAGATACCACATTGGTATGAAATATTTGTTTGGATAACCAATTTTAAATGTTAGACAAAGCAGATGGTTGGAATTCCTCGGTGAGTATGACTTTGATATCAAGCATATCAAAGGAAAATAGAACAAGGTGGATAACACACTCCACAAGAGAGTGCATGAGATGCATGCTACAACTATTAGCATGTACAAATTAGATTTGGATGACAACATTTTAGAGGTTGTCAAATCAGATCAGAGCTATGTGGACATGAAGGAAAATTTACAACAAGGTAAATTGTAACAGAAATTTGAAGGTTATGAGCTAAAATAGGATGGAATCCTCATGTATAGGCACAAATTTTATATGCCAAATAATCAGGAGTTGAAAAATATATTATTGTCAGAGATGCATAAAGTTCCTTATGTTGGGCACCCAGGCTACCAAAATACAATTGCAATGGTAAAAAAACAATACTATTGGCTAGGCATAAAAAAATGAGGTTGTTGATTTTATTGCTATATGCCTTGAATGTCAAAAGGTTGAGGTTGAGCACAGACACCCAGCTGGTTTGCTATAACCTTTACCCATTCCTGAGTGGAAATGRGAAGTTGTAACCATGGATTTCATTACTAAGCTACCTAGGACTTCTAAGAAACATGATTCTATTATGGTAGTGGTGGACAAGCTTACTAAAGTTGCCCATTTTTTTCCAGTGAAGTCAACTCACAAGGTAACGAACATTGTTAATATATACATGAGAGAAATTGGGTTGCATGGTGTACCTAAGACAATTGTGTTTGGAAGAGATCCCAAGTTTACATCAAATTTTTTGAAAGGGCTATTCAAAGGATTTGGGACAAATATGAACTTTAGCACATCATATCACCTTGAGTCAGATGGACAAACAAAGAGGGTAAATCAGGTGATTGAAGATATGCTCAGGATGTATGTGATGGATAAACCATCAAAATGGAAAGACTACCTACACTTGGTAGAGTTTTCTTACAACAATGGGTATCAAGCATCTTTAAAGATGAGCCCATTTGAGGCACTTAATGGTAGAAAGTGAAACAAACCAGTGAGTTGGGATAACCCGACAGAAAGAGTTGTGGTTGGGCCAGGTCTTCTCCAGGAAATGAAAGAGCAGATGGTGAAGATAAGGAAGAATTTAAAGGATGTCCAAGACAAGAAGAAAATATGTGCAGATAAAAGCATAACCCACATAGAGTTTAAAGTGGGTGACCATGTGTTCTTGACAATAAAATCAAGACGTAGTTCCCTGAAGTTGGGAAATTGTTCTAAGTTGGAAACATGCTATTATGGGCAATTTGAAATCCTAGAGAGGATTGGTCTTGTCGCATATACGCTTTCACTTCTTGCATCCTTGTGTATTCATAATGTTTTCCATGTATCCTTTCTTAAAAAGTATGTACTTGATCCTAATAATGTCATTGATTGGAATGTGATTCAGGTTGAGCCAGAAGACGATTTTCGAGAGCGACCGGTTTGCATATTGGACCGGAAAATAAAATAGCTCTGAAATCAAGCCATGGGGATAGTAAAGGTCCAATGGACCTAGTACAGTTCTATGGATGCAACTTGGGAGTGCGAGGATGCTATGTGGGCAGAGTACCCACATATTTTTGAAGACTTTTGAAGTTTTTGTATGTACATGTGTATATAATGCATAGAGGACAATGCATAAATAATGGGGGGGGATGTAATACCTCTAATACGAACCCCAATTGTAAATGAAAATGTAAATGTACATATAAGTTGGTGAGTCATTGGCACCAAGTTTTGGTTCATTTTTGCGTGCACCTGAGTAAGTGTGCCAGGATTACCTTGAAGTGCACATCAAACCAAGATAGATGTGTGTGTGTGTGGCCAAAGAGCCTGTGTGGTTATTGGGTTGGTGAGCTGAGATGCAAAAAGGCCAATGCACCTATCCTTGTAAAATGTAATCACACTTAAATTATTAATAAAATCACATCGTTTCACGTAGACCAATCAGACGAAAAGAGACAATGGGATAAACTCCACCAAAAAGGGAAAAGGGGGCTAAGAGTTTATGAGAGGGGTTAAGCCAAGGGGGATTAAGTCCAAGGGAATATTTTATTAATATTTCTTAAAAGTATAATTTATGAATCTTTATTTATCCTAAGTTCCTAAGGGATGGGAACGAGTCACCAAGTTGCTAAAGCTAATTCACTCATTTTCTTCATTTGTTCGACCATCTGAACTGAGGACGACCATTACCTTATCTGCAAAGAAAAGCTTGGAAAGGGGTTTCCATCTAGTAACCAGTGTCTTTGTTGTCAAAGAGGCGAGTTGTTGGGTCTGTGAGCATTCTCTCTAGGTGAGAGATTTATTGTCGAAGAAGCAAGTTGTCAGGCCCGTGAGCATTCTCTCCAAGTGAGAGATTTGTTGTCAAAGAAGTGAGTTGTCAGACCTGTGAGAATTCTCTCCAAGTGAGAGATTTGTTGTCACCAAAGCGGGTTGTTAGTCCTATGAGCATTCTCTCCAGGTGATATATTTGTTGTCAAAGAGGCGGGTTGTCAATATTGTGAGCATTCTCTCCAAGTGAGATATTTGTTGTCAAAGAAGCGAATTGCCAAGCATGTGAGAATTCTCTCCAGGTGAGATATTTTCTAGGAATTGTTCCCTAATGCACCGGGCATTAGTTACAGGGCTCTAAGAATTCTTGTTCGACCTGTTGTTGAATCCCTGGAAGGGAAGTGGGGAAACCGAGGGACTGTTCAGCAGATAAGGGGCACACTTCATGGGGTGGGACAAGCATGTGGGGAATGAGAGATTGTAGGCTATTTGTAGTAGTTGTGCACCTTGGACTAAGAAATTTTGTTGATTATTAGACCTTAGCTTGGCATTAGGAATTATTTTTCCCCGATGGAGTTTAATCCCCAGATCGAGCGTGACCTATTGTTGAAATTTTATAAGCAATAGAGTCTATGGATGGGAGGAACGTCTTATCTTTGCGCGCAGTTGGCGACTCTTTATAAACGATAAGTGTCCTTTATGTGCTTGTCTGAATTATTGTGTGCTTAATTATCTATGTCTGATATGGGTTTATTTTTTGTATGAAGTTGCATATAATGAATTGTTGTTATTTTCTATAATGTTGTTTGTGCATGTAAGTGTGATGTTGTTATTCAGTGTTTGTTGTCTCACATGCAGAGTATGACAATTATTTTGTATTCATGTTAGTTAAATCTGTAATAATGATCATGAGTTTCCGAGGTGAGGCTAGAATTGTCATGCATGCAGGGAAATAATCCGTGCATGCAAGAGGTTGGAACAGATGTGCACAAATGGAAGTAGTTCGCGCACAAGGAGAATAAAATTTGTGTGTGACGCCAGAATGATTGTGCACGCAGTTGTATTATGAGTTAATTCCGCTATTATAACTAGTTTCTAAAGAGGAAAATTTGTGTGGTGCGATCTAGCTTGGGATCGTGTGTGTTACCTCACGTGTTTTTGCATAGATTAACGTTATAGTGTAGAATCTGCGCACTATATTTTTGGAGCGGCATTGCTCAGCAGTAAGTCGGGGATGTTACAAAGTGGCACCAAAGAATTTTTTTAAGTTTTGGTAACAAGGAACGTTACAAGAGTTGAAGTTTGTCACTTCAAAGGACGGTTCCTTTAATTTTCAGGAATGAAATCATACACCTTTGGTTTAGCACGAATCACATCATGCACCCTCTATTTACAAGGAATAGAACTCTTTGCCATATTGACATCCTAATCATTGCGATAGGATAAATTCAAGTTCCTCATTGATGGATTATGGTGGCACTCATTCTTACAAATATTTGCAAAAAAAGGTGTAAGAGATAGAATATTGTATAAGTACAACCTACTAGGCCCCGAGTGTCATTGGACTGATGATTGGTCATGGGAGCATCTAAACATATGTTTGAGGACTTCATACAAATGTGTGTTCTCAACTATACAACCATAAAATGATCCCCTTTATTCATGTTGATTGAGCAATTGCAGTCACAATATCTGTTAGACTTTCTTATTGGATATTTTTGTGAGAGAGTTTAGATTGGAGGCCTTGCTATGAGCGTTATTAACTATTGAAAGTGTTAGAGTCCAGTAGTCACCAATGATCAAATGTACTTTTACAAGGTTTTGGTAGGGTCCTACTACAAATTTTTATGGTTTCAATAGGTTTTCAGATAAAAATTTGGTCTTTGGTTAGTATATCTAGGTGTGTTACTACTCCCACTATATCCATAGTCAAAATTGTCATCTTAGTCATGCCATCACTCTTTATAAATGAGTCATCAGTACAATGTCTTGATCACCATCTTAGTCATCATTTTTGGTCATGTCGTACTTTGAGGTTCAAAGCTCCAAGTCATTAGTTTCATAATCCATTAGGTGTTATTATTAAGTCAAGTCATCAAAAAGGTCATAAAAGAGTCATGACATCACCTAGGTCATCATCATGGGAACAATAATTAGGGAAAGTGCTTAAAAATATTTCTAAAGTGTATTTTATTCTCTATAAAGATGTAAGCATGCATACTAAAGTTTGAAGCTGCAATACACTAGTATACCAATTCATTTTGCAAAAAGACAAAGTGATGTCACATCACCACTCAAAGGGAAAAATCAACCTCTAGCTTATAAAAAGAACAAAAGAGATTCTTATTTTCTTATTTCACCTCCAAAAGACTTCTCTTCACCAAGAAAAATCATTCTCACCCTCGAAAAATTGATTTTCCCTTCAATACATTGTGTTTTTGTTGTCTTCTAGTAGTGTGTTATGCTTTGTGCTACATTTTGACAAGTGTGTTGCGCTTTGTCCTGAAGAGTTGTGTTTTCTACATAGGAGGAAAAAACTTTGTTCCAGTGGTTTCTACATTGAGAAGCAGGTTCCAGTGTATCAGATACAAGTAATTGTGACCTCCAAAACACCTCTTGTGTTTTCATTTTATGATTGGAAAGATCAATTCCCTCTTATAGGGTTTTGGTTTCATTTGCTTGGGTTCATAATATCATTGAAAATTGTTGATAAAAACCCTAAAATTAAATCTCATACATCTTCCCTCACCTTTCATACACCTCCATAAACATTTTTCCTCATTCTCATCCCTCATTTTCACTATTTTTTTGTAAACTCTAACCTAGACTACACTTTCCTGGGCTAGGACTGTGTTTTCCTCTTTTGGACTCCTTCCCCTCACTCATTCCCGCAAATTCCACTTTTCCCTACTCCCTAACATCTCTCCCTACCTCCTAAATTTTTCTAAGAATTTAGAATACCCCTAACCCTTTCATCTCCCTTAATTTCTAAAAACTGCCCAAATCCCATGTTTTTTCCTACACCAAGCCCTAATTTCTCCTCCCACTAAGCTAGAGTTAGCAATGGAATATGAAACCCCTGTGAAAAAAAGGAACAAAGGAGGTCAGATCAGCATGTATGAGCCCACTTCATCTAATGAAATCATATCCTCACCTTTCCTCAAAAAATCATTTCAGGATGTTGGTTGCCTTTCCTTTTGCCAAAAGGTTGAAGAACTTGGTTTTCATGATAAAATTACCAACTGTTTTGCCACTAGATTGAGGAGAGATAAGGTGACCATTTTAGGGGTGGCATTCACTCTTTTAAAAGAAACTATTTCCTCATCCTCAGGGATTCCAAACAATGGAGAAAAATGGTTCAAGAGTAGAGACCTTGACCTTGAGAGCTACAAAATGTATTTAAAGCCAACATATAAAGCAGGGCCTATGCACATCTTTCCATTTAGAGAATTGTTGTACAGGTATGCCCCTCTCATGAAATTTATCATGAGGTACTTCACATGTGAAGGCAGATACTCAAGGTTATATCAGTATCACATGAGACTCTTGATGAATTTCACAAGTGTAAAGACTCTAAACTTACCTCATTACCTTTACAAGAGTATGGTAAGGATGGCAAAGAAAATACATAGATTGGGAGAAAATTATCATGCTAGTCTGTTTCACCATGGTTTGGTGAAAGTCCTGATTTTCCATCAGTTATCACAGATCAGTTTTTCATGGGATGGTTTTGTATATTCAAGTTCCCTTTTGTCTTCTCCAACTCACTCTAGCACTCATTCTACACCCTTGGATTCACCAGCACATCAAGAGGTTGCTTCCACAAGAAAACCTACCAAAAGAGTTCCTAAGGCAGAGGTGACTCAGAGTTATGTTAGAGGTAAGAGGCTTGTGTTTTCTCCAAACATCGTTGAAAGGTCCAAGCCTACATCATCACAGTAGCATGAGACGCCATTGGAGTAAGAAACACACATGTTCATCTTGACACTGATATGGAAGATTTACAAGTGCATGAGGAGGTCAAAACTTCAAAGAAGATCATACAGGAGAGAGAAGATGATATTAGAGAGTTGAAAAACAGTTTGTCAAAGGAAAATTTCTTGGTCTCATTCTTGCAATAGGAGAACATGCAGCTAAAGGTGAATCAATTGCTCTTAAACAAGCCCAAAGCAGATTTGATAAAGGATGATGCCAAAGGTAAGGAATTTGTTGAGGTTGATGATTTAGAGGATCAAGAAAAGTAGGTCAAATGTGGTATACCTAGGGAGGTATAATGGGGTACCTAGGGAGGTACCCAATGGGAATGTAGTTATGTGTTATTAGTGGAAGTCATTTAATATATGGGAATGTGGTCATTCAATGTAAGGTGGACTAGGTCCAC
>JASDQU010420038.1:0-10185 GCA_032191745.1 Picea mariana
TTGGGTTCAAACGAATGTCAGATGAGAGAGATATCACGTTCTGTTCAAATCGACAAATAGGCAAAAAAAATGTGCTAACTGTACAGTCCGTACAATCCGTATGGATGCTGACGTGGCAGGACCGTAGGACATGTGGCAGAGTTGTATGACACGTGGTAGGGCCGTACGACACGTGGTAGATGTTGGTTGGCAGTCGTTTGGACGAGTTGGCGTATGACACATGGCAATGGTGGAGAATGGAATGCTGACACGTGGCCCACTCAATGGCCACCATGTGTCACCCTGGCGTTGGTTTAAAATTTATGTTGTTGGATGGATTCAACCCCGCGACCTCCAGGTAGGGGCAAAGCTTTGGGAAGGGCCGCCCAACCGGCGCTCCACCCATATAGTTCTTAACACTATCCCTTTATAAATTTATTTAAATTTGAATTGATTTGCAATGGGGGTGCGGTCCGGGCCGAGGCTTAGCCCCGATCCCCAGTCTTATGTGTATACAATGTAACCATGGTGCGTGCCTTTCTGACTGTTTAAACCTTTGGCCCTTTGTGTATATGTGTGCGGTCATATGGTGCTTCGCATGCCCACGGTCCTAGGCGGTTAGGGGCTAGGCACGTAATCTTCCTACAGTTCGCACCATTGTGCGGTTGCACCCGGTGCTGGGTTTTAACACATATATGTGCATGGGGGCTAGGTTGAGGAGAAAGAGGTGCATTTTGGCAATCTAGAGACAACAAGTTTGAAGGGGAACTTCCAGGAAGCCGATCTTCTTCAATTTTTGGCCAAACGAGGTGCCAAAAAATCCCAGCTAGGGGTTTTTGGATGTTCTGAAGCCATTGGAGCCATCTATTTGTCATTTTGAGCATTGTAAAGCACATATTTTAGCACTTTGAGAAAATAATACAAAAGATCCATTGGAAGCTGGACCAGGAGATGTAGCCCAAGAGAGAGGTGAACTCCTTTATCATTTGTTGTGTTATGTGTTTTCTGTTCACTGTTATTTGTTGTTGTTTATATGCATCTTAAATGTGTAATTTCTATAAAAGTTGTGTTTGCAAAATTGATCCATTTGCATAAGAACACTTGAATTAAAACTTGCAAAAATTTTCAAGAATACAAGTCTTCATCATTTTTAGATCATCAAAACACCTCAAATATGTTTCCAAATACTTGTTGAGAACTTCAGTTTGACCATCAGTCTGGGGATGATAGGTTGTGTTGAGATGAAATTGGGTGCCCCTGAACAATTCTTGCCAAAAATTGTTGGTGAAAGTGGGATCTCGGTCAGAGACAATGTAATGAGGCATGCCATGAATCTTGAAGATATAATCCATGAAACGTTGAGCCACTATGGATGCAATGAATGGGTGTTGAAGAGAACTGAAATGAGCATATTTAGAAAGACGATCAATGACCACCATGATGACGGATTTATTTCTCAATTTAGGTAAGCCAACAATGAAATCCATAGAAATATCCCTCCAAATAGTGGGTGGAATTGGAAGTGGTTGTAGTGTGCCCAAGGCTTCGACTGTTTCTCCCTTGTTGCATTGACAGACATCACATTCTGCCACAAAGGTGAAAACTTCCTCCTTCATACCATCCCAGAAAAAATAATGTTTGACCTTTTCATAAGTTTTTGTAAACCCTAAATTCCCAGTTGTGGGTGTATCATGAAGCTCAAAAAGCACCATGGATTTAAGTTGCGACTATTTTCTTAAATACAAACAGCCTTTGTAGCAAATCTATTCTTTGTGCCAAGAGTACTTTGGAGAAATTGGAGAATTTTATTGCAATTGTTGGATCATACGCAACAGTTTGGGGAATTCCATCCATCCCTAGCAAATAGCTTGGAGCCAATCTGGTACAATGAAGGATAGAGAGAAGCGGGACCCTTCTTCTTCATATTTCCTTGAAAGAGCATCTGCAACCACATCGTCTTTTCCTTTCTTGTAAATAATCTCATAATCTTATTCAAATAGCTTGGTCACCCATTTTTATTGCTTCAGGGATGAAAGTCATTGCTTCATAAAATACTTGAGGCTCTGATGATGTGTCTTAATTTGGAAGCGTTTCTCCAATAGATAAGGTCGCCATAGATCCACAACATGTAGAATGGATACCATTTTCTTTTCATAGATTGATTGGCCCAAATTGCGCTCCGACAGTTATTTTCTAGTGAAGGCCAAAGTCTAGCCATATTGCATAAGGAAGACACCAATTCCTTTCCCTAAACCATCACATTCCAAGACAAAGGTCTTTCTAAAGTTAGGAAGGGCCAGGACAAGAGTATTGCACATAGCCTCTTTCAAGGCTTGGAAGGAGTGATCAGTTGTTGGATTCCAAATGAAAGCATTCTTTTTAAGGAGAGCAGTGAGAGGCACCACAATTTTTCCATAATTCTTAACAAGCTTGCTATAATATCATGTTAAAATGAGAAACCCATGCAAGCTCTTAAGAGTCTTGGGACGAGGCCAATCCTTCATCGCTTCAATTTTCTTAGGATCCACCCTAACACTATCCTTGCCAACAATATGACCCAAGTACTCCACTTCTGATGCTCCAAAATCACATTTAGATTGTTTGAGGAAAAGTTGGTGCTGAGAGAGTAGATGAAGAACTTGATCCACATGGGAAAGATGGGTTGTCCAAGTTTTACTATAGATGAGAATAGCATAAAAAAAAACTAAGACAAAATGAAGGAGAAAAGGACGTAAGACATGACTCATTAGGCTCTGGAAAGTAGAGGGATAATTACACAAGCCAAAGGGCATGACCAAAAAATCATAGTGGCCCTTATGAGTTCGGAAATCAGTCTTAGGAATATCTGCCTCTTTCATACGTATCTGGTGGTAGCCAAAATGAATATCAAGTTTAGTAAAGAATTTGGCACCGCTTAATTCATCCAAGAGCTCATAAATGACAGGGATGGGAAATTTTTCTTTGATGGTGAGTTTGTTGAGGGTGATAAAATCATGACACATGTGCCAAGATCCTTCTTTATTAAGTACCATTACCACATGAGAAGAGTAGAGGCTGGTACTAGGACGAATAACACCCACAACGAGCAATTCTTGAATAATTTTCTCAATTTCNAAAGGGGTGACGATAAGGGAGAACATTGGGAGGAAGGATGCCGAGTACTAGGGGAATGGAATGATCATGAACACCACAGGAAGGAGGAAGTCCTCAGGGAGTGGAAAAAACAACTTGATATTTGGAGATGATGACTTGGAGGTCAGGATGCACATAAGGTGTCTCAATGGCGTGAATGGAATGGAGTTGTGAAATAATGTTTGAATGACCTTTCTTGAGGAGATTTTCCATCCAATAGGAACTGATGATTTCAGAGGGAGCCAATGGTGATGCCTTGGAACTTACTATGTTTTCCCTCCTGGATGAATTGCATGGTTAATTCCTTAAAATCCATGAGGATGGGACCAAGAGTTCGTAACCATTTTTCACCAAGCACAATGTCACAACCACCGATGTTGAGAGAAAACATATGAGATTTAATGTGGTACTGACCAATTTGAAGACACATTTTCACAACATCCCCCACTTTTCATAGAACCTCCTTTTGAAATCATGATTTGAAAGTTGTTGACTACACAGATATAACAATTATTTTCTTGGGCAATGCAGTGATGGATAAAATTATGGGTGTTTCCACTGTCAATGAGGACGATGACCTTATGATTCTTAATGTAACCAATTATCTTGAGGGTTTGGAGACCAGAGAAGCCAGTGAGAGCATTCAATGAAATGACTAGTTCAACTCTGGGCGGTTCAAGGGCAGAGTAATATCAGTTGCCTCTGGTAACTCGACTAGAGGGGGGGCCTTGACCGCTTCTTCCAAAACCTCCTCATAGATGGCCATAAAAATATTTTGTTCCTTACACTTGTGCCCCTGAAAGTATTTTTTATCATAATTATAACAAAGTCCCTTTAGTTGGTGTTCAACCATTTAAGCCCGGGTCAATTTCTGGATCTTCAGTGGAGTGGAAGGAGGGGATAGAGTGGTAGGTTTAGGGTGGGGAAGAAAGAATGGTTTTTTGGTTTGAGAAGAGACAACCTATTGTGCTTTCTTAGCTCGTTTAGTAGCTTTCACCCAAATCTAAGGGTGAGCCATGAGGACATGGGCACAAATCTCATCCTTGAACTCAAAAGAAACTATACAATATTCCACTGTGCCAGATTGTTTCAACTTGGTCAAACGACCTAAATGGTGTATGTAAGTGTCAAAGCATTCATAAAGCTTTGCAAAAAATTGTGTCCAAGCCACATACCCTTGGCAGACATTTTTTCTCCATTGCCACCATTTCCAATGTTCTAGATCTAGATGGAGAACACCATACCTGAATTTGGCCAACTCATCAGTAATGTCGTACAAAGAGAAATAGTGTTCCATTTGAGTGACCCATCCTGTCAGATCCAATCCATCAAATTTGTTCACCTCCACGTGAGGAGGACACAGGTTCTGCTGAAAGTGGTTGGAAGGAAAAGAGGTGGATTGGGAGGATTCATGACCTTCAGGTTATAAGGTGTGGAAGAAGAGAAGGGATCTTGGGTGGGATTAAACAAGGTAGACACATTGTTCACTTCTTCCCAGTTTTGTTGAAACATGGTGGTCAATTGAGTGATGGATGTGGGAAGTGATTTGAGCGGAGAAAGTTGGGAGTTGAGGTTACCGATACTAGAAATAATGGAAGAAATATCAATCCGGGTTTGGTCATTAGCTTTGTCCAAGGTAGTGAGACATTGTTCCCAATCTTGGTTGCGAGTGTGGGCCATGGGGATGGGACAAGGGGGAAAGTGCGACCGCACAAAAAGGGGTTACTAGTGAATGGTACCACTATGATCAATGCAAAGAGAGGAATTCAATGGGATAGGTTCCAAATACGGGTGTCGAAAAGGGATCGGGTCCATGGAATTTTGTTGTTGTTGAAAACGATAGGTATGACTACAATCAAGGCAAAGAGAGGAATCCAATGGGATATGTCTCAAATAATGGTGCAGGAAGTATCCAGACTTATTTTTTTTTACTCCTATGGAGTTATACTATGATCTAAATAATACTACAATGACAAAATGGCCAAATTCTTAATAGGAACAAACGTGTAGGAATTTTGCAACCCGAATGCGGGAGGCAAGGTTGCACGGTAATAGATCTTGTCTATTATGTTTCTACTCTATTTTTGTCCCAAGGGTTAGGGTGTTTGGGGTTTCTACAGACAAGGTCTTGCCTTGTGTTATAGCTCTCCGATACACATGTGGGATCTAACAATAGTACTTGGCCCAATATATCAAGGAACCAAATAAGGAGGTTAGATCGTTCCCTTAGTCATACTATCCGACTACCCAAGTACTAGAGAGTATCTTCCCAAGTGATTTTATCGGTGGCACTATAGCAGTCATGCAATCGATTGGTCTATCTATGAAGGGCTTCAAGATATCTAGGTCAATCCATATACAGGTGTTGTCTTATGCGCTACCACTCGAAGGGGTACTAACAGAGGTTACAAGGGTGACCAACAATGTGCGCTTAAGTATCCTTGTAGTTCTTGCATGTATGCTTCCTCGATCATGGATTTATGCGCTGAACAACATATCTATGTAGCTTTAAGACGTTAGAATACGTCTCTACCCTGAAAAAAATAACCCACAATTTTCTACCAAGGAAAGTGCTTTGATACCACTTGTTAGGTACCGGATATATTATAATAGCTGAAAAAAGAAATATTGCAAAGAATAACAATAGAAAAACACAATATATGAAACTAAAGCACCAAAATAATACCTTTATTGATAGAAAACAATGTTCACTTGCCTCTTCGAGGGGGAAAGCTCCAACAAAACAACGCTCTATTACAATAATTCTAAAGAAAAAGACTTCTCATATCCTTAACTCCTATTTATATTAAATCTATCTACCAAAAGAACAATCTAGAGGAATATCTTCTAGAAGTGAAAGCTTTTATTAGGTCTTCTTGCATTTGACTTATTCTTCTTTATTACTAGGCCTTATTAATATTGGTCTTTATTACATGGAAAATATATTATTCTACCTATGTGAGGGGTTAGGTCCCTAACAAGAGTACATCCTTCTATACGGATTGTATGACATGGTATTATAACCTATTAATGCAGACTATACAACTTGTTTATATGATTGTACATGCATGTCCATACGAATGTAATGATCTGCTCCATATGATTGTATGGATCTGTACTATACGACCCTATGAAGCAGTACATATTTTCCTTTGCTTGAATCCCTGCTCTCTCTCTCTCTCGTTCAATCTACTCAATTGTTCAACTATGTCTAAAGCATCTATCTTAACCTATCTTTGTACTTTTAGCTGAGACCAAAACTCTAATCCATTTTTAAAATTACTCCTAATATAAATATAAAACTTTTCATTTTTTTTAACTAAAGTGAATTACAAAATAAAATTACTTTTTAAAAATAGAAAATATTTCAAACTACTTTTTACACCTTCACACTATGTAGAAGTTGTTATCAAACTATATTTCTCAACAATGACAAATTTACTTTTGTTAACCAAATGAAATAACTCATGGCTCTTGTTTACCTCTTGTTTGGACATCCAAAGGTATATTGAAATAAGGAGACTAACAATAACAATATAGGTATAAATTATATATTCTTCTTTTTCCCAATATCTACACAACATTCCACATTCCTTTGTGGATGCATTCCTTAGTAGATAAGGAAGGGACATTTACAAGCACTAAAAACTTAAAGTTGTGTCTACCTAACTTATTATTGTAGTCGCTCACATGTTGATTATATTTCATCTCTTTTAGGCAAAAGGATAAATTCTCTCCACTAAATCAACTCATGTTTCTTTTTTATCTTTTGAAGAAAAGATGACAAAAGGATGAGCAATAAAGGACTTAACTCCTTAGTGATTTTTGTATTAATGTCTACAACACATCTCTCCCATAATTGAGGTAGGGCCAACCACAAATGATGAAGTATCTATTGGTGTCAAATCTACATACCTTTACACATGCTAAGTACTTCATGTAATATGTTAGAGAGGCATGAGGTCGTTATCCTTTAAAAAAAGGACACGTTATAATAATGTTCAAGGAGGTGGTATAAGTTAAAACTACTGAGAAGTGCATATAGGCAAAGGATATCCACCATGGATACTTTCCCTAACTATTGAGTGCCAAGGTTTTTTTTTCCAATTTTTGAAAATGTTATGGCTCTCACCATGCCACTTATGTATCATATTACATAAACACAAATTAAAAAAAAAATACATTAATCATTTAAATTTATATTATTATTTTATATTGAAATTTATTAAAAAATTAGAGAAATATAAATTATTTATTAATTAATTAAATTAATTATTTTTTAAAAATAAATTAATTAATTTTAAAATTTGTAATTATGACAAATTTATTAATATAATTGGATTTCGAGAGTTTTTTTCTGTAAGGTGGTTAAGGTTCGAAATTCGCAGTAGTCAAGAGTAGACATTCAAAAAAATCCAACGATATTAAGAGTTGATGTGGCCCAGGTCAGCTGCAATCCTCGGTGATTTTGATGGTTTAAATGCCCCTATATCACGATTTCTTAAACCATGAACTAATCCCACAGATTACAAACTTACTAGCAAAAAAATAATAATTATAATAAAAAACTTAATTTACAATTTAATATGAAAGAGACATATAATGTAACATAACATTAAAATGATATAAGTTAAACATAATAAAATAATTATATTAATAATAATTATAATAAATAAAAATAATATTATTTAAGTGTATTTTTAAAACAATCTTAAAAATAAACAAGTAAATGTATATTTATAAAACCAACATAAATCTATCTTAGAGTAGAATATGGAGAAGGCCTATCAAAATTTTGAAAGTGCAAATCTTTTTTATAGTGGAAATTGAAAGAATTTTTTGCATTTTTAAAAATTTGATGATTCATTCTCAATCATTTTTTTAGAATGGAAAAAAATAGGAAAATTTTGTACTTCCAGGGATTCGATCTCTCTCAACACTTGATAGATCAAGGGTTATGTTGGATCTATACTAACTTATAAAAATTTATAGAATATCTTTTATTTTTCTAAAAAAAGAGTAAATTGATTTTTTCTATGTTCATTTTTACATCCCTTTGTGTCCCCTTTGCATCCTTTGGTGTCCTTGTTTGTATTAAAACTATGTTTTGATATCCCTCTGCATCCAAATTTGCATCAAAATATGTCCATAACATTCTTATTTGCATCCCTACATCAATCTTATGCCCCAATTTGCGTCCTTATTTGTGTTTTGGTGTCCTTACATTAATATAACAAGACCATTTTATGTCCTCTCTCTTTGTTTTTTGTTTTTTTTGGTGTATTGGAGAAGCAATAGAAAGATGTGCTTTTTGTGCACTATATTATGTCTCAATAACGTTCTATTTGTGTCTATTATGCATCATTTTCAATATTCTCATGTCCTTGGAATGTTGCTTTAACATCCTTTTAATGTTCCATTAGCATCCTTATGTGTCTAGTTTGCATCCTGATTACATCATATTAACATCCTCAAGGGTCTAATTAGCATTCTTCCTATGCCCTATCAACATTCTACTAGCATTCTCTTAGGTCTAGTACTTAGCATACTAATTATGTCCTTAGGGTTCTAGTCAGCATCCTAGTCGCATCCTCGAGTTCCTTTAAGCATCTTTTTAGCATCCCAAGTGGCCTACTTAGTGTAATTAAGGATCCATTCATTCTCTTATTAGTGTCCTCAGGGCTCCCTTTAGTGTCTCCCTAGTAATCTAACAGTTCCCTATAACATCTACATAAGATCCTAAGAGTCTCTTTAAGATCTAGAGTGTCCATCTATTTTAGAGTTTTTATTATGTCATTATAAACATTCTAATCTCGCCAAGTTTTTAGGCATTCTAATCTTATCAATTTTGAGTCAAATTGTATCTATATTGTTTATAGCATACATTCCTTTTAATAAGATTGCAACAATTTTATATCACAAACTCTATATGTTTCTTTTAAGATAATTTGTATAGATATATTCATTCTACTCCAAATACATTTTAATACACAATACATAAGATAAAAGAAAAAATGTTCGATAAATTATGAATAACTTATATACCTTGCCAAGTTTTTCCATTAACATGTGGTTCAATGTCAATTCATGAAAAATGTGAATTTTAAGTACACAATAAGAAATGACGAATAGAATTTGATTGATCCTCATTTTAATCTTAAATTACTTCTTTTCATGAAAAATAAAAATAATTATAATATATAATCTTTATAAAACCTATAATGTCACATTTACATAATAAAATATAATTTACCTCAAATAACATAAATCCACATCTACCACCATATTCAAATAAACAACTACACAATCAATACTAACCATTATAAATAAACAATAATCAATCTTTCCAATAAGCAAACTACACAATCACATACCAATTATAACCACCTATTCCAATAAGCAAACTACACAATCACATACCAATTATAACCACCTATCACCTAACAATGATTAGGACTGAACACCAACTAACAAAAAATAAACAATAATTAATATTTCATATAAACAAGTAAACTATCACTTTCCAATTAAAATCACCTACCAATTATTATAAATAAACAAATAAACAATAATTAATATTTCATATAAACAAGTAAACTATCACTTTCCAATTAAAATCACCTACCAATTATTATAAATAAACAAATAAAATTATAAATTGCAAATCTATTTTCATAATGACTTTGGTTATAATGATGATAATAATAATAATTTTTAAGGTCATGGTGATGTGGGACAAGGGACTCCCTCCTTTCAATATTAAAAGTTTGAGGTATACATACCCTACACCCTCTCGATTTGAACCTATAACTTCGAGGGAAAAAACACATATTCTTAACCATTAAACCCATAAATACTAATATCTATGCAAAAATGATAGCCAGCTATGACTTCCTTTTCATCACGTCATCTCTAATACCCGTTCCGTACCTTTCCGTCATCTCCGAATACCCGTTCCGTACCTTTCCGTCATCTCTGAATACCCGTAGCGTGGCGCGCCAGCGGAACCAGCTCTGACATAGGGGTCGAGAGCGGAGACGGCAGCGGCGAAGCCCTACACATGGGACACGTGGC
>JASDQU010420045.1:0-10185 GCA_032191745.1 Picea mariana
ATTTCATTGTTGATAGAGGAATCCAGAAGAACCTCATCTTAGCTGAGGTCGTCAAACATTTGGGGTTGTCGACAACACCACACTCACAACCATATAACATTAGGTGGCTTCACCAGAGACGAGATCTCCATGTCAGCGAGCAGTGTCGCTTGTCCTATGGCATCCATCCCTTCAAGGATGAGGTAGTGTGTGATGTTTCCCCTCTTTATGTCCAGGGATGATTTTAGGGGCTAAATTTCGCTCATGGGATAATTTTCCATAGTTTTTCCAAAAACGAGATTCTCTATTTAAAAAATGATTCGCCCAAATTCTATAGGATAAAATTATTTTACCTTAAAAATCACCATAATTTTATAAAAACTATATAAAATACTTAGAAATTTGAATATTTTTAAAAACATATCACCAAACATTTATAGTTGACATATGAAGGATTAGTAATATTCGCCAAGGTTTCTACATTTAAAAATAAATTTCCATCCTTAAAACCATCCCTGTTGATGTCTATGATGTTGTTTTGGGCCAACCATATATGTGGAAAATTCACGTTGTTTATGAGTCTCAACCCTGTAGTGTCATTATTACTATGGGAGGTCAACTCCATAGGATTCCATAGGTATTTTTGATTAGTGTTCCACCAAAACAGTGTCGCAAGGTAATCTCTCATACTACAAAATTCATCCTCTTCGCAGTCTGTTCAAAGGATGCACAGAAGGCCATCGCAACCACTGCAACCTCAACACCTTCTATCCAATAGAAACAGATTGAAAATATTTTTTCTTCACCTATGATGGTGCCTACACATTGCCCTATCAATCCCAGAGACAATAGGTTGCTGGAACAGATTCAACCCCTCCAACAACAAGTTTGTGATAGCCTTCCATAGACCAAGCAGTGCAACTTCTCCAACAAGGCACACATCTCACCAAGATTTAGATTCAGAAAATAATTTCCTCTCTTCCTAGGGAACTCAATGCAATGGATACCATTTATTCCTAATGGGGGAGGATTGATCCAGGTGGATATTGGTGGCCACCTACCTGTTCCAAATTGCAATTGGCTCATCTGGACAATTTTCAGTTCAACATGTTTCTCTATAATGGGGAAATTTATTTGTAATTGTGGGTTCAACACTTACGGGGCTATGATGAATCCATACACAAAATCCAGGTGGATATTAGTGGCTGCCCACCAATTCCAATTGGCTTTTTTGAGAAGTTTTCATGTCAATACATATTTTTGTACTTCCAGGGCCATTTTGGGGCTCTAAAAAATTATTTTTTGATTGCAATAGTCAAACTATAGACAAAGTTATATTTTGATGGAATAATGCATATTTCTCGAAAATACCTTTCCAATGGGATATCACACACCAAAAACGGAGATCGTATGAAAAAGTTACGATGACAGGAAGTTAATGTACTAACTTACCCCAACGGGGCCCACATGAATTTTGGTGCTTCATCTCCTAGGGTTAGGATTTTGGATGTATAGGGTTTTGGGATTCTTGTTTATCATAAAAATGCCTTCAGATTCTCATTGTAATTAGCTTCTTGCAAATGAGTGTTGTTGTCACATCTCTTCTCAGAGATAAATCTTCCACCATTCTAGCGAGTCTTGCAATTTGTATTTTTACAGTCTCTGTACATTTCTTTCATTAATATAAATCATGTATTGATGTATTTCTCAGTTTCTGTCAATTTTTATGTGGATTTCAATGTAATATATATACTTTCATTTCGTTCCAAAAATAATCCTGATCAAAAACACGGTAAACAATAACAGAGATAAAGTAAAACTTGGCTTTTATTAAATAAGAAATATGCTAAAAACTGTAAAATACAGACTGAAAACAAGCTTGCTAGAATGGTGGTAGCCTATCTATGAGAAGAGATGTGACATCTATGCTCATTCGCAAGAAGATGACTACAATGAGGTTATGAAGGAATTTTTACAATAAAAATGAATTTCAAAACCCTAGACATCCAAAAACCTAACCCTAGCATATGAAGTGCCAAAAGTCATGTGGGCCCCTTTGGGGTAAGTTAGTATATCAACTTCCTGGGGTCGTAAAATTTTCATACGATCTTTGTTTAGGGTGCAATATAGCTTGTTGGAAAGGTATTGATGAGGATATTCATTTAGGGGACTCAATCAGAGCCTTCAACTACCATTGAGGTGCTTGATCAAGAAAAAACGTTGTTTAGGCCCTCAAAATGACCTTGAAAGTTCAGGAACCGAAAAACTATTAAAAATAGTAAGTTGCCAAAAAATCTGTTTTGAGCTAGTTGGAAAAGGTAGGTGGCCACCGATATACTCCTAGATAAATAATCCCCCTTTAGGAAGAAATGGCATCCATTGCATTGAGTGCCCCCATCAAATGAGGAAATTTTTGCTGAATTTTTCCTTGGGTGAGCCACTTGCCTTGGTGTAGGAGTTGCCCTGCTTGACAACCCGATAAGCTAGATACTCTATTGGGGAGTTCCCTTGACCTATGTGTCCATGATATTTTTAGTGTATTCCTATTCCATGCAGTCAAGGTTGATCTCTGTTGGTTTCAATTTTTCTTCTATCTCTGAGGTGTCCAATAATGGTGGAAAATAAGGCTAAAGTAGGTCCACATTGAATACTGGGTGCAAGCCAAGGAATGGGGGAAGGTTGAGCTCAAAATAATTGTCACCCACAGACTTGGTGATGATGTAAGTTACATAATGGAGTGGAAAAAGCTTCCAATGAATACCTGTAAGGCGTTCTTTCTGAAAGTGCAACCAAACTTTGTCTCCCATCTGAAATTGGTCTAGCACCCGATGTTGATCATGACACTACTTGTACTTGGCATTGGACATCTGTAAAATATCTTGAACCTGTTGGTGGATGTGCTGGATCCACTCAATGAAATGGGTGGCTTTGTCATCTCTAGTTGGAGCATGCAACAATTTTTCTTGGGTGGCCGCAAGGGGTAATAGAACATCCAAGGGACCCAATAGTTGAAATCTCAAGCCCACCTGAAAGGGGTTGTGGCCGGTTGAGATATGCATGGCTCTGTTGTAGATGTGTTGAACATAGGGAAGACTCTCATTCGAGGTGTGGGGGTGATTGGAATTTTACATGTGTAGGATGTGCATGATCATCCGATTGACGACCTCGATTTGACCATCTATCTAGGTGTGGAAGGAAGTGGACTTGGTGAGCTTGGTGTCCAGTAGTGACCAGAGACTCGACGAAAATGTGATAAGGAATTTCCTGTAATGATCTAAGATAATGTTTTGTGGGATCCCAAAGTGTAGCCACACTCATTCAAAGAAGATCTTGGTAGTGGCCTCCACTCTGATGCTCTTATTGCAGGCCGCCATAATTTCCATCTTGGAAAAGTGATCAACAACCACAAAAACATAGTCATTTCCCCCCTGGGTGGAAGGAAGGCCTGACATGTAGTCCATTGAGATGGATTCTCAGGGCCTTCCAAGATTAGGTAGAGGAATGTACATGCTTTGTTTCTTAATGGCTAGTTTGGAAATAGTGCAGGCGGTGCAGGACCATATATTCATGTTGACATCCTGTCGAAGTTTCTTCTAGTAGAAATGTCTCTGCAACATTGGCACTATCTTTTCCACACCGAAGTGTCCTACCACCTGACTTTAGTGGGATTCCCAAATCATATTTTATCACTCATTTTATGGAAAATATAGATGGCCCAGATGGCATAACATCCCTTCCTGAAGACGGAAATTGGTGACAGATGTGTTTGTGCCCAACATTTGGTAGGTTTTGGTAAATTCAGGATCTGTCTCATAGAGGTGGGGCCATCTGGAGGTCTCGTGGCTACAATAATTGATCATTGTGGTGAGTTCTGCGACTAGAGGTCGAATGAGGCAATTAGTAACTTGGTTGGTACTTCTTGTTTTATACTTGATGTTGAGGTGGAACTACTGCAAATATGTGGACCACTTCTGATGGTGGTCATTATGCAATTTTCCTTGTGTCTACATGAACTAAAACGGCTTATGATCAATGTGGATGACTTTATCCTTTATGAGAATGTAATGCATCAACTAGAAGGCTTGCACAATGGATTACATTTCTTTGTCGTAAGTAGGGTAGTTACAGATGAAATCTGATAGTGTCTCACTATGATAGGCCATGGGGTGGTCATGTTGAGTCATGACTGTGCCTACAACATAGCATGAAGCATCTATCTTGATCTCAAAGGGATGTTGCAGGTGAGGTAATGAAATAACTAGGGCAGCACACACACATTGCTTTAGATCATCGAAATCTTTCTTGGATAGACCCCACACAATAGTTTCCTTACCACCACCTCTGGTTATTGGATGAGGGCCCATGCAATATGGGAGAATCCCAACATGAACCTTTGATAGAAATTGGAAAGGCCTAAGAAACTATAAATCTTAGTGAGCATGGTTTAGGTTGGCCTGTCACAAATGACTTAGATCTTGGAAGGATCAACATGCACACCATGTGCGTCAACAATGTGTCCTACATACTAGACCCTTTCCATGCTGAAGGAACATTTTTCCAAGTTGGCATATAGATTGTGTTGCCGTAGAGTGTGAAAAACATGTTGAATATGCTGCAAGTGTTCTTCCCAAGTATTTTTGTAGATGAGTATGTCATCCATATACACCACCACAAAATAATTAGTGAAAGGTCAAAATATATTGTCCATCATCCTCATGAAATTTGTTGGGGCATTTTTCAAACCAAAGAGCATGACAAACCATTCAAAAAGACCTTCTTTTGACTTGAAGTCATTTTTCCATAGATTTTTCAATTCTGTTGGGACCTGATTGTAGCCAGACTTTAGATCAATCTTATTGAAGTATTTTCCCTCCTTGAGCTGATCAAGGAGATCGACGATTCAGGGAATTAGGTACTAGTTCCTGATTGTGATTTTATTTAGGGATCGATAATAAATGCAGAGTCTCCAAGTCCCATATTTCTTCTGCACCAACACGGTTGGGCTTCCACAAGGTGATGAGTTGGATTGGATGTTCCCCTTCTGGATTAGTTCTTGGATCTGACGCTTGATTTCCTCATTTTATAGTAGATAGCAGTGATAGAATGGCCAATTGGGTAGCGACGTGTTGGGGGTCAGATCTATGGGATGCTTGACCTAACAGTGAAAAGGTACCCCAGTAGGTGATGAGAAGATGTATTTGTATTCTTCCATAACCTTATCCACTTGCTTCTACTGTGTGGATAGGTTGGCCGCAGAGGCCATGGATGTGGCTACAACCTTTTTTTCACTCTAAGATATAATCACGAAGAAGAATCACTTCCTTGTTTGAGAAATGACCTTCCTGCATTGCTTGGAAGAGATCAAGGAAATAACATTAGGTGGGACTACCTCGGGTATCCTATGAAATTTCCTATTCAAAGTAATAATAAAATTGTAAGGCCTAGACTCATATACAGTATGACATTTCCATAAATAATGTTGGCCAAAAATAACATAAAATACTTCAAGGGGAGAAACATCACACAATAACTCATATTTGAATGGCTTGATGCCATATGATAGGTGATAGTGTTGGCTGACATGAAGATCGCTTCCTTGATGGAGCCATCCAATGGTGTAGGGATGCGGGTGTGGTGTTATCAACAGGGCTAGCCACTTGATGACCTCTTTTGAGATGATGTTATTCTGGCTACCACTATCAACGATGAAGTGTAGAGGAGTGATTTTTACCAATATTTATGAATGAAAGAGGCACTCGCCTTCCTTTGGCTCATCAGGTTCACCGAGATGGATCTTGGTGGTAGAAATAGTAGCACTGGATTCCACATCAATGATCCATCTCCCCTTTTCTAGTTTTGAATTAGAGTCATAAACCACATCTGATTCAGAGGCTTTTAGCTCAACCACCAATGACTGCTTTGAGAAGCAATCAATAGTGTTATTCCATGGGCTCTTATGGAAGTCACAACACTTCCTGGTATCTTTCTTCTTCTTCCTATTGTCCTTATTTACTTTCATATTGGAATGGTTTTCTTGAGGTTTCCCATATTTTCTCTGTCCTTTTTATGTTGGTTGGGGCTTCCCTTTCCCTGATTCTGTTGTGAGGGGTTCCCAGACCCAAAATGTCATGTCTTTTGTTTCATCTTCTGCTCGATTTTGATGACACATCGATAGGTTTCGACCAAGGATGATATGTCCAAAAAATCCATTTCTATCTATATGTATCTATGAAAACCACCGCAGCACTTGAGCACCAGATGTCACTCATAATATTTGGTATCCAACTTGGTGTGAAAGGTATGGAAGACATTAGTGAACTCTGGCACCATTTGGTCTCTTTCCTTCTGCAATGTGGTCCATCTTATATATAAGTCATCATAACTTCCAACATGGTAGTATTGTTCCTTAATAGAATCCATGAAGGAACCCCAAGTGGGTGCAACTGAAAATAATGTGGATCCCTCTATTTCCTTTTGCTCATAGAAAGTCTCCCTCTAATGTTTTACATGGGGGATGACCTTGAAGAGTGAAAATGTAATCTTTTCTCTATCTGAAAAGTTGTGGACAGAAGAATACCCTTATAGAAGATTTAACCATTTATCTATGACATCGACATCTATTTGACCTTCAAATATAGGAATATCAAAATTGATATGTACCTTGAAGGGGGTGGCACCTTTGCTTGAGGTGGATGTGTCACTTGTTGACAATTGTCGAAGTATTTGTGCAAAGATGTCCATCATTGTGTTCCTCCGTTGCTCAAGGGATTCCTCAAGAATATTTTTGAAAGGATCTCCTATCTCATCATATTTATTTTCTCCCACCATGGATGGTTTCTTGGGCATGCAAGATAAGTTTTCCTCAAAAGAAAAAAGCTCAAGACCCAACTCTCTATACCATGACCACATTGGGGACATGCATTAAAAAAAATGACAAGGATCAGGCCACTCTGATACCACTGATCCATATTTATGAGTGAAACAAAATGAAACCACAGATTTATAATATTAACACAGATACACAGTGAACAATAATAGAGATACAATAAAAATTGTCTTCTATTAAATAAGAAATATGCTGAAAACTGTAAAATGTAGACTGAAAACAAGATTGCTAGAATGGTGGCAGCTTGTCTCTGAGAAGAGATGTGACGGCTATGCTCATTCATAAGAAGATTAGTACAATGAGGATTTGAAGACCTTTTCACAATAAAAATGAATTCCAAAACCCTAGACATCCAAAAACCTAACCCTAGGAGATAAAACGCTGAAATTCATGTGGACCCTGTTGACGTAAGTTAATATATCAACTTCCTGGGGTCATAACGTTTTCATACGATCTCCACTTAGGGTGAACGATAGCTCATTGGAAAGGTATTGATGAGGATATTCATTTAGGGGGATCAAAAAAATAATATGTCCATCATTGTGGTTCTTGATCATGAAAAAAGTGTTGTTTAGGCCCTTAAAATGGCCTCAAAAGTTCAGGAACCAGAAAACTATTAAAAATAGTAAGTTTCCAAAAACAACTATTTTGATCTAGTTGGACAAGGTGGGTGGCCACCAACATCCACCTAGATTAGAGACTAAGAAATAAATATTCAGAATGGTTAGAAAGGAAGGAATGACAGTTTTCTCAGAAAGAGAATAGAAACCACCGGATGAGTGACGAGAAATGGATGCAAAGGTATGTGTACACAGAGTTGCATGCAATTTTCTTCGGTGAATTTTCTATTATTTTGATTGAGTGGATAGAAATAATAGTGGAGGGTGAGTCTAAGAAGTTCATGGATGAAAAATTTGAAAGGGATGAGTAAGAACACACACTCGTAGGAACATGTGTACGTTCTTAGGAACGTGCACGTGTTCCTATACCTATAGGTTTGGATGTGGCTGGACCTCCATGTGGATTGCCACATAGGATTATTTTTAGGAAAACATGTGCATTATTAAGAGATCTTAAGTGGTCTTAAGAAAAAATGTGGAGCATTAAGAACATGTGTGCATAATTAAGAATGCATGTGAAACTAAGAATGCACACATGTTCTTATTGACAAAATTATTTCAAGGGCCCGAGCATGATTTGTGCCCATTGTGAATAAATCATGTTTGCGTTTCTCTGATTGGGAAAATATAGTGGAGCTAGAAAGGAGGAAGAAATGGAGGAGGGGGGCATCGTGTCCAGGTATGCTAATTTTTTCTTAATTTTAATCCAATTTAGTCATTCCAATTAGTATTTTTCTCCCAATAATCTAAATTAAAAAAAAACAAAATTGTATTTTATATAAAAAAGGAACCTAGTTTTTATGTCATGGATTTTAAATTGGAGCATATATAATAAAATGGAACCCAGAGAAAATTTAAACCTCTCAGAAGAAAACCAAGAAGATCAAAACCCCAACCCACCACCACCACACAATGTAAACACTAAAATTGATGAGGGGTTGGTTATATTATGAACCCTTGAGGAACAATTAAGGGAGACTAGAGAGCCTAGAAAAGTATCCTTGGAAACTTCTTCGTACATCAATGTGCAGTCCATTACAAGTTCCCAAGAGAAATTTACCTCTATTTCTGATTATAGGGAATGGATGTATGAGTACTATAACACTGGTTTGGACAAAAACCAAGTCAATGAACTGGGCATTTCAAAACAACAAATATTGTCTATTTTTAGGGATCCTAGAAATGGACAAGAACTACCATTGACCAAGAAACACATCTCCATTGACCAATGCATCCATCCCCAGATTAGTCAAAACTGGATGGATATGTTGTATATGATTTTTGATAAACCTCCCTACAATAAAAGGGAGATGCCCTTATATTTTTTGAGGAAATTATGGGTAAGTATGTCAACTATTTTGACATTGATGACTTCCATGGGGTGGGTCGAGGGTCCGCATAGGACTGAGAGCATGACGAGAATGACCCCGTGTTAGGTGCATGTCCCCTCAAGTGAAGGCCTAACCCCCCTAGGAAACATCCTCTTGTTTCATAGAACTTGCAATAGGTACAACTAGCCATATCATCGTTGACTTGTATCCTAGTGCAACACAATAGCTTTGTTGCACTATCTCAACAAGAGGTGCCCTCCAGTGACATTGATAGAGGGGTTGGAGTGTCAACATGCACATGAGAATACAGTGAGGAGAGGGCACATGGAAATAGAAGTTGTCCATGTGAACCTCACAGATGCTCGAGTTGTGGGAAGACATGTTATGGGCCTATAGAGCCTAGTGGAAAACATAGCTTCATGAAGGTTAGTATCTTAAACCTCTATATTTTATTCAATGCTATATATTTATTTTGTATTTTGTGTATTTATATAGATATTTGATTATATATTGTTTTTCATTTGTTGCGTCCCAACAACAAACCCTCTAATCTTATGGATGCATCATTGCCTAGCCCCACCACTGATGCAACAATAGAGGCATCATGTTCATTGGGTGCACCATATACACAAGTATGTATCAAATTTGATAGATTCAACATATAGTTATTTCTTTATTTTATGACATCCTCAAAAATTTTATATATTCTTGTGTTTCTATAGGATTTGGCACCAGACGATGTCGGGGATTGTCCATATAGTATGGACAAGTCACCAGCATCACAAGTAACATGTGTAAAGTTAGATATTGTATAATTCTCAAATTATTTGTGTTTATGTTTTTGAATTTTACTATTTTGTACTAATATTTCAATTTTATTCATATGTATATAGGTCGTCGATATATTTTCTAGGTATAGTAGTATTGCATCCCCTGGGCACTATTGATGGGTTTAAAATCCCTTTAACTCAACAACAAGAACCAAACCTATCGCTGAGTCCCAATTAGACTTTGCAGCGTTTAATGGTGGAATGGTTCTCCAGATCTTGCAATCCAACCAATTAATCGATGGGTGTTATGTTTTCTTGTGAAGGTCTCTCCTTCAGTTCAGACATTATTTTTTGTATTTTCTCTTAGGTGGGATCGATGTAAGATGAACGAGATGATATAGACCAACAAGGTAAAAAAGTGGGAAAGAGTTTAACTACTGGAGAAGAGGCTGAGCTTGGGATAACCCTTTACTCTAGCATGCAGACGATGATCATATACCACATGCCTAGTACTAATACGTTAACCATGTGAGTATTCCAATTACTGACTGAGATACAAATTATCAGAAGAAAACATGCATGTGATAAACGATGGAAAG
>JASDQU010420046.1:9437-19622 GCA_032191745.1 Picea mariana
TTTCTTCGGAAACTGATGCTTTGTGTGTTTCCTTCCTTTTCTTTAACTCGAGACAATGATTCTTGTAGTGACCATACTTTTGAAAATTGAAGCATTGTATCCTTGACATATCTTTCTTTTGATTTGTTTTCTTTCTAGAGCCAAACTTCTTTTTGTTCCTGAAATCCTTGAACCTTTCTTTGAAGGCTTGATCATCATACTCTTTTTGGGGTTTCTCTTTTGCACTAATCCTTGATTCTTCTTGAGCACAGTAAGTCCAAAATTCTTCAAAGGTAGGATACTCCTTCCTTGTGTTCATGCTTGCGGCAAATGCATCCCACGTCTTGGGAATACCATTGAGTACTATATTTACCAATTCCTTCTTTGAAATGATCTTTTCAATAGCTTGTAGTTGATCTCTTAACTGAGATATTTTCACAAAGTGTGATGTTATGTTGTCATCATCATTCATCTTCATGTCACAGAGCTCATTCTTCAGACTCATTACTTGTCCAATGTTTCTGACTGAGAAGAGGTTTGTTAGGGCATCGTAAATATTCTTTGATGAGTCAAGATGGGAGATGTAGGGTATCAAGTGGTATTTTATATAGTCCACTATGATACTTATGGAATTGATATCACCGTCTTTGAACTTCTCCATAACTGCAATGTTCTGCGGTTCCTTCTCTTTTCCTTCTTTAAACTCCGGTTCCATAATCTTTCCTTTCACGATATCCAACACTTTATCCTTGGAAAGGATGAGGTCAATTCTTGTCTTCCACGCTATGAAGTTATAAGATCCATATAACTTGTTTTCTGACTTCATAGAGTAATTCATGGCTGTTTTGACTTGGTCAACCCTATATTTGACCAAAAACTCAAACTTGACTTCTTGACTTGATGAGAGTACCAGGAGATGCGCTAGGATAGGGTGCACTGGTCTATCTAAAAATTAGGTCGATACCTTCACTTAAGGTGCCTCAACGAGAGGGTTAGGGTTTCTACAACTGCACCTTCTAGTAACCCTAGTGGCAGTGCTTTGGTGACTGCTCCTGCTAGAAACCCTAGCGACAGTTCTTCAACGAGCTTAATATCCTTATGGCTATGCTCCCTTCTAGTGGTTAGACTGAATGAAGGATCTGTGGACCCATAACCTATTAGAATATGATGGATGTGCTCATTTTACCATAGAAAATATCACTATTTTCACCCAACCATAGGCCAAAGCCACCCTCCGAGCACCTTAACCTTGACAGAGAATCACTCTGGAAGCAAATCCTAGACTAGATATCCAAACAAAGGGTAGCACACCTTTCTCCAAGGATAGTGCACCAAACAAGAGCTTATCAGATAGTCCAAACCATAACCAAGAGATAGTCTAAGCCAAAACGTAATCTGTTAACTGCAATAACTACAACATAAACTTATCCTCCAAACTTGCACACAAACTGGCTAACTGCAGTGCACACAAGTGAGCTCTGTAGTTCTGAGAATTCCTGGAAAAATGAAGACTAGCCTCCTATATTTATACTAATTCTGGCTAACTGTCTGGGCCAACTTCTCATTCTGGGTGCCTATTTACTTAGTATATAATATTTCTTCTGGTCGAATTCGACTCTTGGAGGCTAATAACCTAATACAAATTATCATCTTGAGCCGACTTGTCTTCTAGGGTTATTATCCAACTCATTAGGGTTTCTTCTTGCTTCCAAGAATATTCTATTCTCATTAGGTTTACACGTGGAGGTAAATACCTCCCACAACTACCATAATATCAACACCCACCTCAGTTACAAATTACCTCTAAGATATAGTTAGAACGATCCATAAGGAAAGGACTAGCCTTGAAATGAGGACTAGGAGGACAAGCCATGAAAAACTTCAAGGGTTTGGAGAAACCCCCTAATTAAGAAAAAAATCTTTACATAGATCACTAAACATGGTCTATTGAAAATACATAAGATACATGGACACAAATTTTGGTTCATTATAATACATAATACAATCCTTTTGAAGGAACAACTACTCATGAGACATTGGGCTTAGACATTGTCTCAAAACATCCATGAGGTAAATTCGGATGTTGGGAAAATATGGAGAAAAAATGTAGTCATCCTGATGTGAAAATGAGGGGTAATAGGAGGAAACTTGTAGCTTTTCCATTAGAAGAGGACTATGAATAATAAAACAATCCATATTTGATACTATTTGCCCAAGCCGTATATGCATTTTGGACCAGGTGTAATTTGTTTGGGTTTGGGTTCAAAAATATCTCAATCCACAATCATGTTGTTCACATGTTGTAAATGGGTTCCTAATGTAGATGCCCCATTTCTCTCCTAAGAGAAAACCATATTAAAATCACCATCCAATACAAGTCTTGGAAATGATTCATTGTTTAACTGATATGTTTTTTGATCCGTTACTAAAGGCAATTACCAAAGTTAAGTGCAAGCCAATATTTTTTTCCTTGTTATTTTCCCTGCCAAACTTCTTTTGGGCACATCCTTCTTCCTTTTCTTCCTCTTTTTTCTGCTAAACTTTATTTCAGGTTAACATTCCAATATGATGTGATGGATATTTCTCCATAGATTTTCCTTTTTTTCAAAGAAAGATCGAAGCATTCAAAAAGGTGGATTAGACTTATAAATCACTAGATTCTCTAAGGGAGGAGTTGATTAAGGAAATTTAGAAATTGAAAGGGTGGATGGTTGAGGAGGAGGATAAAGAGTAAAAGGAGGAGGATATTAGGAGGGTTGGGAGGAGATGGGTGGCTAAGAGGATGGGGCTACAAGTGATTGGGGTGCTTTTGAGTTTGGGTGGTATAAAATAGAAAACAATATTTGAGCTTTGGGTGGGTTTTCCTTTCTAAGATGAAGGGTTGGACTAAACTATTTATTTATTCCTATAGGATTTTGTAACTTGGTAGCATTGTTCCATATTTTATGACAAAGATTGAGTAGGGGCAGAAGGATGGAAGACTCATAGTCTTTGGCAAAGTGGCCATACTCATGGCATATTTTACATTTAATGGAAGTTATTCATAGTCAACTTTTACAATTGAGTCCAATTGTCTAGGGTTAATTTAATGGCCATATGGAGTATTTTTTCAATATCGAACTCAACACAGATTCACGTGCAAGAAAACATGCCAAATCGATGTTCTGACTTGTCAATGTATTTTCCCAAAGTACTCTCAATGGCCTCCAAAGATTCATCATTCCAACAATGCAGAGGGAGATGAGGAGTCTGAAATTAGACTGAAACTATAGAAGGCACATCTACCTCAGGATTGAAGTTCAAGGGCCAACGATTTAGGTACATTCCTCTTGGTCCCACAAAATATGACTTACTATGGAGGATGAGATGTCTACCTTTAAGCTCAAAAAATAAAGTATAGTAACCTCTACCATAGAAAAATAAGAAAGGTTCCTTATTGTTGATTAGATCCATCCAATGTTTTTGCATCCATTGGTCCATAGCCTTAAGGGAATGCCATAGATTGGTAAATTTCCCAATAATATCTATTTCATCCAAGGTTAAAGCCTTGATATGAGGAACTGAATGTGTCAACATCACATCTGGGAGGAATCTAATCTCTTGAAAAACATTGACGACACCTGCTTTTGGGATGGTTTTCAAAGTGAATTCACTAATCATTGAAGATGTGTGCTTTAGTTGAGAGAGGGGGAAGAGCTAGATTGGATTCTCCCTCCTAGATCCATGGCTAGGAGGGCCAAGTGAACAAGGAATCGATGGATAAGGTCAATTGATTTAGTTAGCAGAGACACACTAGGGTTTCTGTCCTTTTTCCTTCTTTTTTAGTACAAACACATGCTCAAAATTCCCATTATCAATGTAGATATTTTTCATATACTCTTTCTATAAAGTAATCATTTAATTTCATCAAATATCAACCCTTCATATCTAGATGATAAAATCAAATTACATCAATGCTGTGGAGAACTAAATGGCACATTGTTAATTACAATAGTGATAAATCCCTATTTTTTTTTTTAAATTCTATCCCAAGTATACTAAATTCATTCTTCAAATATTTACTCAATTCACCTCCGCTCATTCCCAAACTATACAATTAATTGCTCAAATAAATAACCTTAGTTACGTTGTTGGGAGTCTCATATAGAGACTTCAATATGTTCCACACATTCAACGATCTATCTACATTTTTATGCACCATCCAATACTCACATTCTAATGATCACCAATGCTTCTATATCCCTTTTATCAACCATCTTATCCCTTTTATCAACCATCTTTCTTTCCTTTGTGCCTCACCGCCTCTCATTCTTTTCCACATGTAATCTCCCATAGTTTTATGACCTTAACGATATTGTTCTTCATTTTGAACTTCGAAACAACCTAATATTTATATTTATGGTTAAACTTAATGATACTTGTGT
The DNA here is from genome assembly GCA_032191745.1 of Picea mariana. Taxonomy (NCBI): domain Eukaryota; kingdom Viridiplantae; phylum Streptophyta; class Pinopsida; order Pinales; family Pinaceae; genus Picea; species Picea mariana. The sequence continues at coordinate 13,841 of JASDQU010420046.1, forward strand.
TATTTATTGATATTAAAAAAATCAATTAAAAAAAACTGCTAAATATATTTTGGATAAAAAATATTGTTTGAATATTTTTAGAGTATATTTTTTCAATTAGTTTTGTTTAAAATTTGGTAAAAGTTTTAGAGGAATGGCTGGAATTACAAATATGAGTTTTTTTAAGGTACTGAATCCATTTATGCATTCATAAATGCAATTTAAGTAGTGAAAATTTGCAATTTCATTAACAATCACATAACTAAATTGCATTTACGATTATTAAAAAAAAGTCCAAAAAGCAATATATTTTTTGTTAGATAAAAATGAAGTTACCTATATACAATATAAATAAAAAGATATTTCTATCAAAGATTGAAAGAATTTAATTTTTTCTTTTATAGGTTTTGACAATTATTGTGGACAACATTATTCTTGTCAAAATTCCAGAGCTTGAATAGTAATTCTTGTGGCAACCTCATAACAAACATTAATTGTTCCAAGATTTATGGATATGACCATTTTCATTTAACCAAAGTTTAAACAAAAGGATACATTATCATCCATAATATTATTTATTTTCTATATAATTGATTCATTGAGTTTGAGTTTTTATTGCTGAGGGTGCTTATTTTCAAGGTTATCATTTGTCAAGAACTTAACATTTTGTCTAGATTTATTTTAGGCAAACAATATGCATCCCACAATAGAGTATTTAATGCTATTTATATTGAGATACATACAATTTTGCTTATTGCAAGTGCATATTAATAACTTTTAGTTTAAGCAAACAATATGCACCCTACAAAAAAATATTTAATGTTATAGTGATAGTTATTGACACACGTTAACTAATGAACTTGGGTTTTGGTATGGATACTACTATTTCTAAAGGAAAAAATTAGAACTACCATTGTTTTCTCTAATAATCCCCCACCCCCACCCCCACCCGCAACAACTGTTTTTAAAGGAAAAAAATAGAACTACCATTGACCGATTCTACCTCTACCTCTATTGACTATCATGGGAAGCTTCAAGAATATGCAAGTTGCAATGGGTTGTACTACACAATATGACATTGGAATTTTATTTGGGCAGTTCAACATGCAGATCAAGCAGATTTTTGGTTATCCAGTCAACCCTTCAATCTCATTTTACATGAGTCCTTTTTTGGGTTCATTCATCTACTTGCTTGTTTACTGTGTTTTTAGTTGTGTTGGGGGTGGTAGCTATATTTCCAACGATGTATGAAGTTCATGGAATATGCGTGGATGGCCTTAGATTCTTCCTTTTTATTCTATGCGCCATTCATTTTTCTGATTGCTACTGCAATGACCATGTATCCTCTAAAAATGGGTCCAAATTTCTCTCAGAATATTTCTTTTGATTCACTGTTGCTCTGGGTATGTTTATATTTTGGGTAAGCTAGTATTCAATCAATTATTCCAAGAAACCCACATGGGCATTGGGAATTCATTAGTATTTTGGTTATGTCTTGCTATCTTGGAAAAGGAAACTTGAGTCAACCAATTATTCCAAGAAGTCATCATAGGTATCAATCAATTTCTTTCAATATTGTAGTATGAGGTATGCATATCCTAAGATGCAGATATATGAAAGTGTAAGACAACTGGTCTATACATGATTAACCCCAAGTCTTCCCATTGCGTGCCAACACACCTCATCAAAGAAATATCTATCCTCAAAATGAGAAAATGACTAGCATGCAAGGTCCTCTAGATTACATGTGTGGCATGTGGGGGCTCAAAAATATGGATGAATCTCTTGAAGATTCTCCAATGTTCATGTGTGAGTCCTCCAAGGAATAACTAACTCCCTCTTTCATGATAATTATCACCTCCAAGCCAATGGAAAATTCAAAACCACTCCCATGAATCAAAGAGATGCTTCAATGCTCAAGGAATATTCTCTAATGGCCTCAACAAGGTGGAAAACTATTCAAAAGTGATTATTGATGCCTCCAAATATGTGTCAATGGATGGAGTGATCCATGAGGGGTTATGTTGTTGAAATATTGTAACTACAAAGAGTATTCTATTTATTATTGATGTATTATTCATTAGATCAATCCCTTTTTGTGGATCGATTATGTTGGGCATTGTAAATGACCAAATCCCCTTTTGCGTATTGGTCAAACCCTAATTGTAATATGATAAATGAGAATTCAGCCTCGAGAATATATTAACGTGGTTATAACCACCCATAATGAGAAGTCAACCCTGCCAATGAAAAGACACCTCAGTTCAACACCTGCTCGATTGTATAAATAAGAGAGGCCAACGCCTCATTTGTGCACTAACTCACTTGTTCATCAAAGTGCAAGTTTGGAGTTGCAGTTGGAGAAGAAGGAGGAGAGAGAAAGGCACATACTTGGGAGAGGACTTTCTATATTGTTTGGTTTATTCTCTTGGAATTGTATTGGCTTTCTATTTTAAGGAATTTTTTGCTGGGTTTTCTCCCCCATGAGGGTTTCCTAGGATAAATGATGTGTCTCTTGTGATGATGTATCTATGCTATGGTTATCTAGTGAATTGAAAAGAAACCTAATAATAGCTTAAACTATAACATGGTATCAGAGCTAAGCTGAAGAGAACATCTTTCACAAGAAGAAGAAAAACAACATTGTTGTTGTACATGAAAATTAAGGCTTTTATTGAAGAAGAATTTCAGCCCCAAAACCATCTAGAAAAGTGCGCCCTACCTCAAGGAGCACTTTGGCATATTCAACTCACATTTTTACTGGCTGTATCTCCTGGAAAGTGAAACCCTAGTTTTCACCAGTACCAGAAATACCAGAAAACCAGAAGTGCCAGGAAACCAGAAGTACCAAAAAAACGGAAGTACCAGAAAACTAGAAGCACTAGTCCAGAAATCCGCTGGTCAAGTTTGAAGGGGTAAAAGTTGGATTTTCTGAAATCTAACCACACCAGGCTACTCGCCTCAGCCAAGCGCACATCCTAGTAAGTTCAGAATTCAATTTTGAACATTTTCATTTTTTGGTCAATTTCCTAGCTCCAAGTAAAAGATGTCTACAAGCACTAAGCTTGTTGATAAGCTATAAGGTGTGGAAAAATTTTGTGCCTGGAAGTATAGGATTGGACTCATTCTTGAAGAGAATGACCTAGCAAGATTCGTTAAAGAAGATGTACCAGAACCTGTCAATGCTGCAGCTAAAGAAAAACACCAAAAGGACACAATTAGGGCCAAAACAATCATTGTAGATTCTATCAAAGATCACTTGATCCGTCAAGTGTCATCAAAGAAGAATCCAAAATAAATGTTTGATTCCCTAACCAGATTGTATGAAGGAAAGAACATAAATTGAAAGATGAATCTAAGAACTCAACTCAAGAATACAAGGATGCAGAAAGGAGAATCAATCCAGGAATATTTCTCCAGAATATTAGAATTCAAAGAACAACTAGAAGCAATTGGAGATACGATAGATGAAGACGGAATCATAATGACAGCCCTCAATGGTATCACAAGACCTTGGGATGCATTCATCCAAACTATTTGTGTTAGAAAGGAGAAACTACAATTTGTCAATCTTTGGGAAGAATGTATTCAAGAAGAATCAAGGGTAGCTAACCGAGAAGCTTTGCTATCAAGAGATAAAGATCAAGCCCTAGCTACTCACACCAAAGGAGGAAGAAAGAAGTCTCACTTCTAGAAAGAAACTCATAAAGAGTCTCACCCCCAAAACAAATTCATACATAAAGAATCTCAACCAAGGAGATTCCAGAAGTTTCAGAAAGGACAAAGAAAAGGAAAATATTTATCATCCTACTTGTTACCATTGTGACAAGATGGGACATATTGCGAAACATTGTCCAACTAGACAAGAAGAATACAAGAATAAAAACAAGAGGTATCATGACCGTGCAGTTGAAGATGAAGAGCCACCCACAAAGATGATAAAAGAACGAATTGAAGACTATGTCTTAATCTCATCCCTCTCAGGATTAGTAGCACCTGGTAAGGACACATGGCTCATTCATAGTGGTGCTTCCAAGCACATGACAATTCAAATAGACATTCTCTCTTTCCTTTCAAAAAATAAGTTTTCTCAGAAAGTTACACTTGGAGATGATTATCAATACCCTATCAAGGGAGTAAGAGAATAAAATTACAAGCTTAATTCAGGAACTCCAATGAAGATGAAAGATGTACTATATGTACCAGGTTTGACAAAGAACTTACTCTCCATATCATCTTTAGAAAAGAAAGGCTTCATATTTGCCTTTACAGATGGAGAAGTTCTTATGTGGGCCAAAGGAAAAACCATGGAAGAAGCGATCATTATTGGAAAAGAAGAAGGTGGCTTGGATAAGATAAAGGGAAAATCATAAGCAAGCATGGCCCACTACATTGAGAATCCATGTGAAATTTGGCATAGAATATTAGCCCACATCAACTACAAGGCATTACCATATGTAAGCAAGGTTGTCATAGGTCCACCAGAGCTCAAGGTTGGCCATGAAGGTGTGTGCAATGGATGTGCACAAGGGAAGAACATCAAGAACCCTTTTCCGAAGAGAGACAGTAAAGCACAAGGAGTCCTAGAACTCATTCACTCAGATGTGTGTGGCCCAATGCCATCATCCTCCATCAGTGGGTATGTATACTATGTATCTTTTATTGATGACTATTCTTGTAAAACCTAGGTTTACTTTTTGAAATCAAAATATGAAGTGTTCAGTAAATTCAAGGAATTCAAGGCCTTGATAGAGAATCTTTCTGAAATAAAGATCAAGATACTCAGGTCAGATGATGTAAGAGAATACACCTCAAAAGAGTTTGTAAACTTTTGCAAAGATGTCGGGATCAAGAGGGAGCTCACCACTCTCTAAAATCCTCAACAAAATGGTGTAGCAGAAAGAAATAACATAACTATAATGGAAGCAGTGAAGACCATGATCCATGATCAAGATATTCCAATGTGCTTATGGGTAGAAGCAACAAAAACAACAGTATATGTATAGAACAGATTGTACCATAGTGCACTTGGGTTCAAGACCCCAGAAGAGATGTTCTTCGAAAAGAAGCCATAAGTAAGCCATCTCAAAATATTTGGCTGCCCAGTATTTGTACATATTCCAAAAGAGAATAGAACCAAGCTAGACCCTTCAGGAAAGAAGGGAATATTTGTTGGATACTGTGAGGTCTCTAAGGCCTTCGGAGTTTATATACTAGGTTACCATCATATTGAGATCAATATGGATGTAACCTTTGATGAAGATGAAACACTCAAGAAATCAAGAAGATGCTAGCTTGAAGATGTATATGAAGAGGAACCTGTAGCTCCCAAAGTTGCAGAACCAGTGAGGGAAGTCATAGCTTCCCCTGATGAGGATATTCTAGAAGACCATGACATAGTATAATCTCAAGAACCTCCCCAGATGACGATCTCCCACAAGAGAAATCCAGCCTAGGAAAGGGAACTTATTCAAGATGGAGTGAAGTATAGTGTCCGTGAAGGAACAATGAGACAAGTGAAGAAACCAAAGCCATTCTCCAGTTATATGGATTTCATGTGTGATCTCTTAGAGAAGAAGCCTACCTGCTTTGAAGAAGCAATTCAGAAGAAAGAATGGGCAGATGCCATGACAAAAGAATACCAATCCATTATAAAGAATGATGTATGGGAAATAGTTCCCAGACCGAAGAGCAAGGATGTGGTATCTTCCAAATGGATTTTCAAAATAAAACATGTTGTTGATGGAAACATTGAGAAATATAAAGCAAGGTTCGTTGCTCGTGGCTTCTCTCAAAAGGAAGG
>JASDQU010420050.1:0-10220 GCA_032191745.1 Picea mariana
CTACAAGTTAAACTCAAGCAAGCCACTGAAGATGAAGGAAGTTATTTATGTTCTAGTTTTAAACAAGAATCTTCTCTCAATTTCAGCATTGGACAAGAAAGGATTTAGAGTAGCATTTATTGATGGTCAAGTTCTTATGTGGCATAGAGGGAAGACCCTTGATGATGTAGTAGTGATTTGAATTGAAGAAGGAGGTATCTACAAATTAAAACGACATTCAGACTCCGCAATGGTTCAAGATATTGTGAATCCTAGTGAACTATGGCATAACATATTTTCTCACCTACACTACAAATCTCTTCCAATTGTGAGTAAAATGGTTACAGGTCTTCTAGAAATCCAAGAAGAACCAGATGGAGTGTGCAAAGGATGTGCACAAGGAAAGAACGTGAAGCACCCATTTTCCAATAGTGATAGTAGAGCCAAAGGAGTTTTGGACATCATGCATTCAAACGTGTGTGGACTGATGTCGGAAGATTCACTAAGTGGGTATGTATATTATGTATCTTTCATTGATGATTACTCATGTAAAACTTGGATTTATTTGTTAAAAGCAAAAAATGAAGTTTTTGGAAAATTCAAAAAGTTCAAGGCTCTGGTTGAAAACTTGACAGAGCGAAATATAAATAGCTTGCGATCAGACAATGGAGGTGAATTTACCTCAGAAGAATTCAAGGAGTATTGCAAGGAAGTTGGGATTAAGAGGGAGATTTCTACTCCCTATAACCCTCAACATAATGGAATAGTTGAAAGGAAGAATCAAACGATTATGGAAGTAGTAAAGGCCATGATCCATGATCAACATATTCCTATGCATATGTGGGTAGAAGTAGAGAAGACGACAATGTATGTACAGAATAGAAGTCCCCACAATGTTCTTGAAAACAAGACATCCAAGGAGATGTTTTGAGGAGAGAGGAAAAAATTCAACCATTTCAGAATATTTGGTTGCCCTGTATTTGTTCACGTCCCCAAGGAAAAGAGGAAAACGTTGGACCCTTTCAGACATAAGGGAATATTTGTAGGCTACAGTGACACATCATAGGATTACAGGATATACATTCGTGCTCACCATAAATTGGAGATCAGTTGAGATGCAACCTTCGATGAGAATGAAACTTTCAATAAATCCAAACAAATCCGTGCAGAAGAGGTACATGAAGAAGACAATGAAGTTCCTAAAGTTCCAGAGTCATTTGAACTAGAGGAAGTCATTCCAGAGGATCATGACATAGTAGAACCTCAAAATCCAACTAATATACCTTCTCACAAGAGAAGACCAGCTTGGGAACAAGAGCTTATTAGAGATGCAGAAAGAATTGGTGCCCCGGAGAAATATTTCAGGGAAATTAAGAAGTTCTAGTTATGAAGAGGCTATAGAAAATCAAGTATGGAAATATTCCATGATAGAGGAATACCAGTCCATTATGCAGAATGATGTATGGAATGTGGTTCCTAAACCAAAGGAAAAATATGTGGTGAGTTTGAAATGGATCTACAAGACGAAACATGTTGTTGATGGAAGTATTGAAAAATATAAGGCAATATTTGTGGCCCAGGGTTTCTCTTAGAAGGAAGAGATTGAATATGAAGATATTTTTTCTCCCATAGCAAGATATACCTCTATCATAACTATTCTTTCATTGTCCACTATAATGAAATCGAAGGTGCACCAAATGGATGTAAAGACAACCTTCTTGAATGGTGAAATAAAAGAGGAATTTTATGTGGAGCAACCACTTGGATTCGAGACACGTGACAGGGAGACTCATATGTGCAGATTAAAGAAGGCTTTATATGGATTGAAGCGGGAACCAAGAGCATGGTATGGTAGGATTGACAATTTTTTGATGAGTTTGGGTTTTACCAAGAGAAGTGCAGATCCTAACCTTTACTTTAAGGTTGAGGATGGTGAGCCGGTGATTCTACTGTTGTATGTAGATGACATGTTTCTAATAGGTGTGGAAAATATCATCAATGAGTGTAAGAGAAAATTGGTTGTAGAATTCGAGATGAAAGATTTAGGAATGATGCACTACTTATTGGGACTAGAAGTGTGGCAGAGATCAAATGGGATTTTCCTAAATCAAGGAAATTATGATGTGGAAATATTAAATAGGTTCAGGATGTTGGACTGTAAGGCCATGGCTACTCCGATGGTATCAAATCTAAATTTGTTGCAAGATACAACTTCATATATTTTGGATTCTACCTTATAGAGGCAGATAGTGGGATTTTTGATGTATTTGACGAATACAAGATCAAATATATGTTTTGCTGTGAACACCCTGAGTGAGCATTTGGAGCAGCCCAGACTGGTTCATTTGTCCACAACAAAATATGTGTTGATATACCTTAAGGGTACTCTAGATCATGGTCTCTAGTATAGAACTGACCATGAGTTTGGATTGTATGGATACTAAGATTCATATAGGTTCAGTGGTATTCCTGACCGGAAGAGCACTTCAGGATACTGTTTCATTCTTGGCTCCAATATGGTCTCATGGAGCAACATGAAGCAGTCTTGTGTGGCACTCAGTACAAATAAAATGAGTATGTGGCAGCATGTGCAGCGAGCAGAGAAGCAATGTGGCTTCAGAAGCTAATGTATGGGTTATTTGGTCTCGGATTAGAGGTGACCTGCATTTGGTGTGACAACCAGAGTTGTATGAATTTTTTAGAGAACCCGGTGTTCCATGACAGGTCGAAGCATATCAAGATCATATACTACTATATCAAATATATGGTATAGAGGGGAGAAGTGAGGCTTCAATTCATGACTATCAAGGATTAGTTTGAAGATGTGTTCACCAAGACGTTGTCGAGGACGAAGTTCGAGTACTTCAGGGACAAGCTTGGTGTGGTCCCTCTTCAGAGGGAGTGACAGGTGGAACTCATCCAACATGAAAAAGGGTTGGCACTGAGAACAAATGGAAAATATCATCCAGCATGAAAAATGGTCGGAACTTAGTCTGGTGGATCTCATTCAACATGAAAAAGGGTTGGCATTGAGACATGCGTGCACATGATCAGGTATTGATGCATCGTAGGGAGTGGATGTTATGGGGACATGATGTAGCTATTGAGAGCTACCCACAAACCTTGGTTGCATGGGGTGAAGTCATGTTTCACTATGGATATCCGAGGATGTAGAGATTCACATGTTCAACAGTCAATGGATGTGAGTTCGTGTGGTATCAGAATTGGAGTCTTTGTCTGGAAAGAGTGCCTTCCTAGCTAAGAGGGAGTGTTAATATTTTTGGTGTAAATACGGAAGATAATATTGTATATTTGTTTTGGTCAAACCTTTAAAAGGTTATTATAATTATCTTGTAGAATTTGTCTCAACATAAATTATTATATTATTGGCATTTTACTTATAATTGTAAAAATCCCCATTGTGGCTAGTCAGCCCAGTTTTTATGGGTTAGTTAGGTCAAGAGTCATGTCTCTTCAAGAGACATTATTGTGTATAAATAGAGGACATTTGACTCTCATTTGTACACACACACACACACACACACACACTTATCTTGTACATCTTGGAGCGCATAAGAAGGTATAGTGGCCAAGTCTTGGATATTGGTTCTTTTGGTGTTTTGGTCTTGGTATTTCTTGGAGAGCTATAGCACATCATTGTACTGGTTGAAGGAATCTATATTGAGGATTTTGGTTGTTGGGTTTTCTCCCCCATGAGGGTTTCCCAAGATAATATTTGTGTTCTATTGTATCTATGATTGTTTATCTTTCAGTGATCCTACTATAGATGCTATTGGATTAAGTAATTGTAATTGTGTAAATAGAAAATTTAAAATTCTAACAAAGGGCACATGAAGGACTCTGCATTAAGAATCATTCCTCATGTGATGAAGAGGCAATGGAGGATCATTCCCATGAAGATAAAAAAAATATTTATGAAGCGCAACATGTTGAGGCATCATTTTCTTTGCTCCTGCTTGATGAGGATGAGGTCGTTCAAACTTGTTTTCATCCTACACATGAAGATGAAGAAATGATTAGACTCAATGATACAGATGATCTTGTGAAAGACCTCTCCGACATGGTCGATCTACACATTGATAATTTCATACAGGTTGGGAGACGTAGATGAGATGTGATTTGCTTCAATATTGATAGAGATCCCATTTATGAAATTGAGGGTAACTCTCAGGCAGATGGGGTTGAGTTTTCATTAGAGGAGGAGTGGTCCTCATACATATATGATTCAGATTTTTGGAAGCCTAGTGATGATATGCTTACAGATTTGTTCTTCCGCTTCGAGGATGACTTATGATAGCATACTCATAGTAATATTCATTCATTCTTTGAAACATACCCTTTTGAGGATGTAGATTTGTTTTATGAGGAATTTCAATCGTTGTGCTTAGATTTTGAGGAATACCAAGAGGTGGCCACCTCATAGCAATCAGAGGTTCATTCTTTAAAGAAGAAGTATTTTCATCTTGGAGATTTTCATGAATAATTCTAGGGGAAGAGGCAGTGTTTTTCTACACCTGAGACTTTTCCTTACCTCTTATCCTCTTCTCCAAGAGGCCATGCAATTTTCTTTCGATCTTTAATTTCCTCTCAGTCCTTGACAACCAGTGAGTCTTTGTGCACAGATGAAGATGATCCTTCGTCTACATATAATATCCCCCTTCAGAGATGGATTAATCAGTCTTGTGGCTATGCTTTCAGGCAGGATGATCGGGCTAATGGTTTATCTTTCTAGCAGAATTTCCTCCCTCCCACCCATCTTCATGAGTTTTATTTCATTATCAATTATATGTGTGTTTGTACTCATTATTTTTATGTGCTTGACTTATCTTTTTTGTATGATATGTTTAAGCACAGGGTGATATACTTTGATGAGATGATCAAATGGTTGCACTTGTTATATGACTTCACCTGACATCATCTAGCACGTGATCTTCAAGGCCCCAAGACCCCAAGTAAGTAGGTAAGTCATTTTAATTCCCTTCATTTTCATCTTGATTGCTCATATTAGTTTAGCTACATTTAATTTTCATTTTTCTCCACTTGCATATTCATTTCATGCTTAGCTTAGAAATTTTTGAAAAAATGTCAAAATTTTTCTTTTCTAGATTAGTTTTCATTTTTGGATATATATATATATATATATATATATATATATATGGATGAAGGGTGAGCAACACCCTAGATCCTCCAATCCCTTTGTCTGAGTTTTTGGCAAGCACGGGTCTACCAAGAGATGTTGCAGTTCTCATGCACTCTACAATGAGCACATGTCCCCATGTAGGAGCCAGATGTTATCCCCATTTTGTGTATAACTAAGGATATTATGTCTCGAGGCCCTTAGGTTGCAGATATGGAGTTATGAGAGACTACATGACCAATACTATCCTTTTGCATAGATGGAAACCCTCCTCACCACTAGAGATGGTCGCAGATTTCTAGATAACATCCACCACATCAGTTGGCTTCTGGAAGGAAGTGTGCCTTGCTCCATGAGGTACACGTTAGTATTATGGTAAGCATCATTTCAACATTTAATCCATTTGAGTATTTTGTATCTTATATTTCTTTGTATTTCATGATATATGCTTGGACATTAAGCCTTTTTCTTTGCTTCAGCTTGGTGGTTGACATTGTTCCCTAGTAAGTGGTCTTTCTTGGGGATGGGTTTGCTACTAGGACCTCCCTTGAAGAACCATCATACCATTCCCGACCATACTTACCACTTTCCATCACTATTCCCCCCCATTTCGTTATCTCTTGGGATTTTAGGGTGTATTGATCCAAGAAGGGGTTGTCCCTCATTCTATGGGAAGAAGGGGTTGAAGGCCCAAAGGGATTGATGTTGGGTAAAAGATAAAATCCTATGTATGAAACTTATATATGATTCACCTAGGGATCACCCAAGAAAGAAATGAAATGATTATCTTTGAGTAAAGGGGGACCCACAATGAAATATGATTAAAAATGCTTAAAAGGGTAGTTGAAGGATAGGAGGTCTCATCACAATTTGGGCTATCATGTCCATGAATATCTAGTGGTATGACATTACCATCATCTGGTCAACAAGCCAGGGTAATGGCTCTCAGTTGCATGGCTGAGAGAAAGGGGTTATCATCACGAAACAACCTTCTCATTGCCACTAGGTGTTTGTGGGTGACATTGCCATTATCTGGACACCACGCCAAGGCAGTGGCCTTCAAACTTTCCTTATAATTATGAAAGAATGGAAAATAATGGGCTTGGAAAAAGTGCATTGCATACAAAGGTACCACACACCCTCTACAAAGTCACCCATGAATGAGACTCTATGACCTCTTGTATGTCATGAGCCCTATGCCCATTTAGTCTTGACCCCAAACACCTCACCCACTTTACATGGCTTAGAGAGGGATATCTTGGAAAATTTCCTTAACCTAGGGAAAGATATACCCAATAGGACACCTCGTCAACCCTCCCATATTAAAGCTTTAAAAGTCGCATAATGTCTTTGAGTAATTAATTGTTTGATATATTGATCTTTGATGCACATGCTTAGGTGGCACATTTATTGATTGGATTGACTAATCATGATGTTATGACTTGAGATCCTTGGAGGGCGTGCTTATTTGTCTTTGTAGGACCTACTTGGTGGACATTTTTGGAAGAACAAGACTATATTGGGCTTCCATGGGGCTTGAATCCCACAGGTGGATGCCAAGGTCCCACATGCCGGATGAGAAAGATCAAAATTTAAAGGCCTTAAATATGACTTGGATGATTTATCCTAGCCCCCACATGCCAAATATTTTTCCTAGGAGAGGCAAAACATCACATCTAGAGGCATGATGTCACCTAAGGGGGTTAAGGCTTGGTGGTGAGGTGACATGAATTGGCACAAGGACGTTTGGAAAGAATCATGAAGGAAGTGGTCTTGATAATTGATGTGTGGCTTTGGGAAGCCTCTCCACTCTCCTCCATCACCAACGACCTCCTCTTAGTGCCAAAACGTCCCCTAAAGGATTGATGTCCTTCTAATTTAGGGTTTTATTATGTGAAAAAATGAATTTTAAATGAATTACTTTGTTAAGGGGGAAAGATTAGGGTTGTTGACCCCTAGTCTTGTGGTTTACCCCTAAATATGTGGAAAAGTCACCTTGGTGACATTTTTTTATAAATAAGAGATCATAAGATCTCCTTTTAACAAAACTCTTCCTCTTGTGAGAAGACATTGATCTGAAATTTTTTCTTCCTTTGCTAAATTATGTCTTTTATGATCTCGTTTATGGCTATATTTTGGTGAATGGTTGATGGAAGTGTAGCGCTAGCCTTGGAAGGTTTATCTTTTTCTCTTATGGTGGATTGTCTTAGCATTTTCCTTGAAATTGGTATGGTCTTTCACTTTCATGCTATAATTTGTTTCAAATCAAGGTTATTGTGCTAGGAGATAGGTGGGAAGTATAAGGGCATACACCCCCACCATAGCCTTCATAATTTTATGCTTCATATTATTGGTTAAAAAGGGGTTTGCTAAGAGAAGTATAAGGGCATACACCCTCTTAGCTTAAACCCTAGCTAGAGAAACTTGCCTTGGGTATTAAGAGGTTTTCACCCCCAAGGAGGTAGCTTCTCTAAGATATTTCTTTGCATGACCCCATTAACCCAATTATTAAAGCACTAGTCATTTATTATTGCATTGGAGATATAAAAGTATTCCCTTGGAAAACGTGATTTTTGTGAATTATAAGTCCATCTCTTTTGGAAAGTTTTCTTTCAACCCTTGGCTCTCTTGCCTCATTGAGGCGTCCTCTTTCTCCTAATATTTTTTTTGGTTCAGTAACGTGTTTCCTACATCCATAAAGCTGCAGAAAATCCTAACCCTAGACCACTAATATCTCAAAAACTAACCCTAAGAAACTCCCCAAACTTCACTCACCTAATCTACTAATTAGGGCACACTTTTTAGGTTAATTTGGGGCACATTTTTATGGTTGATTTTTTTGTTGTACACATTTTAATGATACAACCATAAGTCTGATAATTTACTGCAGAAAATCATTTCATAACAACCCTCTTACTTGCTTTCAAAGTACTTCATAATTCATAGTCAATTTCTAGTTTTGCTTTGACATTGGTTAATTAGTCTTATGTTCAATTTATGTTGATTTAGATATATTTATTTTCTGATATAAATTAGTTACTAACTTATATTATTAGGCATAAAAATATTTACTTGCTTGTCCACTTGATTAGATTGCAACATATGTTTGTTTTTCTTGTGTCTTGGGCAGGTATTTCACACTTGGTGGGTCACTCAACCTACTTGGCAACCCTCGAAAATTATCAAGATCACATTCCAAGACCTTCATACCATTTAGACTTGATTTCTAGGGACTTCATCTCCATCTTGATTTGTCTTTATCCCTTTCCCCCCAGGGTCACCAGGATCCCTCCCTTGAGGTGATCACCTCACCACTAAAGTGACGGGGACACCTGCCTAAGGTGACAGTGGGTAGGTGGCCTTTTAGTTTTCATCATTTAGTGGTTGGCTCAGGCTTTTCCAAACATACAAATTGTGCGATAACAGGTCCTAGAATGTGTAACAACATTGAGCACAATATCACAACCACCGAGGTCGATGGAAAACATATGAGATTTCAGGTGATACTGACCAATTTGCAGGCAGACATTTTCACAACACCCGCCACATTTCATGGAACCGCCATTGACAATCATGATTTGAAAATTGTTGACAACACAGATATAGAAATTGATTTCACGGGAAATGAGACGATGAATAAATTTATGGGTGCTACCACTTTCAATGAGGATGATGACCTTCATGTAATTAATGTAGCCAATCATCTTGAGGGTTTGGGGAGTAGAGAAGCCATTAAGGGCATGTAGGGAAATCGAAGGTTCAACTTCTGGTTGATCAGAGGGTAGAGTAGGAGAATTAGTTGGGGGTAATTATTCCACTCGGGAAGCTTCGGCCTCCTCATCAGCAAAATCCTCAGAAGTGGCTATAAATTTTTTTTGTTCCTTACACTTGTGCCCTGGAAAATATTTTTCATCGCAATTATAGCAAAGATCATTGAGTTGGAATTCGGCCATTTCTTCCCGAGTTAGTTTCTGGATCTTGAGAGGAGTGACAGGAGGGGTAGGATTAGTAGGTCGAGTGCGAGGAATAAACAAGGGTTTGTGATTCTAGGTGGATACAATATGTTGGAATTTATTGGCTCGTTGGGCAGCTTCCAACCATGTTTGAGGGTGATCCATTAGGACTTGGGTGCGGATTTCATCCTTGAGGCCACTGATAAAGCATTCCTTGAAGAAAGCATTGGGCATGCCCTCCATGCGGAAAGCCAAGTGTTCAAAGGAAGATATGAAGTCTTCCACTGTTCCCGATTATTTCAACTTGGTCAGATGGTCAATATAGTGGGTGTAAGTGTCAAAGAGTTCATAAAGCTCTGCAACAAACTGTGTCCAAGGAACATACCTTTGGTGTGTCTTTCTACACCATTTCCACCATTTCTAGCGTTTGAGATCCAGATAGAGGACACCATAACAAATTTTGGCCAAATCATCAGTAATTATATGCAAGGAGAAATAATGTTCCATTTGAGTGACCCATCCTGTGGGATCTAAGCCATAAAATTTTCTCATCTCCACTCCGGGAATACGGGGGTCATGATGAAAGGAGTTGGAATGAAAGGACATATTATGGGAAGAGTCCTCACTTTCATAGTGTGAAGGTTTTTCAGAGGAGGGAGAGCCATGGGACTATTTTAACCATTGGTTGAGAGAGGTGGTGAGGGAGGTCAATCCACCCTTAACCGTTGCAAATTTGCTCGTAGCGTTGGCCTCAAAGGTAGAAAATTTGGAATTGGTGGAACCAAGTTCCGAAGTCACTTTCCGGATGTTCTCTTGGTGTTGTCTGGATCCATCTTGCAGGTGAAGGATTTGTTGGTTGCGAGTGGTGGCCATTTGAGAATGAGGGGGGCTAGAGAGGGGAAGTGGGACCACAGAAAAATCAAGAGAAATGAGATATATGACTATGATCGGCGTGAAAATAGGAAATCAATGGGATAGCTTTTAATTAAGGGTGTCAGAAAGGATGGGTTGGACAACTGAAAAAAATAAAATTTGATAAGTGATAGATAACACAATGATCAGGGTGAAAAGGGGAGTACAATGGGATGGGTCACAAATAAGAGTGTCGAGAAGGGGGTTGGGTCCACGAA
>JASDQU010420057.1:0-10185 GCA_032191745.1 Picea mariana
AAGTGATTTCATAAATTAAATCACTTTTATTACATCAAGGAGAATTGACATTGACTCGATTTACATAGAGGGCATAAAATCTGCCTAGTTCTAAAAGACGACCCACCTCCTGCCAATGGAGTTTCATGGTCATTCCTCTGCTTCTCCACAACATCCTTCTTATGTCCTTCTGCAATGTCCTTCTTCTCTTCTGCAACGTCCTTCTGTTCTTCTGCAACATCCTTCTTCTGCTTTGGCCCTTCAGGTTTTGTGGAGCGTGGCAATTATGGATGCAGCTTCCAACAACTATCTTCACAATGTCCATTCTTTTGACAATGTGAGAAAGTGTTTCATGCTCAAACGAATTTGATGGAACCTTTCCCTGACCGAGATGAATCCCCATTGGATTTCTCTTACTCATGTCTTGGTTGCGCTGACTTTGATCGTAGATTCTTCTTGACATGCAGTGTAGCGTCATCTCGTCTTGGTGTACTCCTTGTCGCCATGATATTTTTTCCATATAATTTTTTTTTCCAGCAATATGCAACACAATGGCTATGACTACCACAAAATGTGCATGGAATTGTTTTGCTGATAAGTTCCATGACTCTAGCATGTTCATCAGTAAATGTGGGTGAAGGAGATTTATACCGTTCAACATTTTTACCTTTCTTCCGTGACTCACTGTTCACATCACTACTGAATCGAGTTCCCTGTTTATCTTGACGATTTTGAAACCATTCCGGTGTTAGCTCTAGATGCCGCTCCCAACAATGGTCAACATTGTGTCCGAAATTCTAATAGTTTGTGCAAAAAACCACTGGACTTTTGTTGTCAGAAGATTCTTCTCCGTAACCCAATCCTTCATGGAGTGGTCGTTCTCACACCTTGTCTCAGTGGGATTTTCTTATTTATGTTCGAAGCTTTACAAGTATATCATGATAGTGCCAAAATGTTACAACATTGAGTTGGTCGTGTTCTACCAGATCTCATGAACCCATCAAAACTGATGGCACCCGAATCAGATGACCGAGGCTCCCAGAAATGGCCCGCAAAGGTATGCTCCTCAATAGCTTCCCAACATATCAATGGTCTTTGGCTCAACAATACAACATCATAAACCTGTTCTGAACCGCCACTGATCTCCAAAATCGGTGCTTAGGTATTTCCCACTATGACTTCAATTTTTTCAAGACCTTTTCTGACGATGCATGTGAATATAAAAACGACAAAGACTTAAATAATGAAGAGAAATAGAATATAACAACAAGAAGAAACCATCAACAAATTGGACACCAAAAGTTGATAACGAAGTTCAACAAAATTCGCCTACGTCTCCGATCCTTTGTCTTCAGCGAGGGAGGCTTCTCTATTCAAAATTCAATGCTTACAATCTGCATCAAAATTACATCATATATGGCTCTGACTGACTTAGCTGTATTATGCTCTGTCTCAGGAACCTGACGCAATAGACGACACTGAAAAAGGAGTAGTAGAACCCCCAGAATCTGCCTCCAAAGCTCAGCTACTTTTCACTGCTCAAGACAACTTGACCTTGGCAAATTCTTCCTCAACTTACTTCAAGCTTATTTGCTGCTTCTTGCTTGTATCAAACCTCACAATGGATTGGTTTATATAGCCATGAGGTAGAGGGATAAAATCCCAACAACCCACTTCTTGTGTCACTCAAAGTGAGCCAATATCCACCAAGAAATGGCCAAAACTTCCCAAAAATCCAATAAAATCCACTAACCCAAAGTTAGAAAACCCACTTTGGAGAAATTAAAGGGCTAATCCCCTTTTCCTGTGTGTGCGCCCCTAATAATCAGTCATATGCTATTGATATGGCCAAGCGCCAGCCCAAAGGGCTGTGCGCTGGCCCCTTTAATCCGAATCATAGGTCACATGGCGCACAAATGGTGGGATGCCTGAAACCGAGGGATTAATATACCCTGTGAATATTTGTTTGGAACCGGGTCATGTGGAGCCGCCTGAAACTGGGGGCTAAGTTCTTTATACACCTCCGCACTGAATGGTCTAGGACCGGAACCCTGGTCACATTGCACAACCAAAACCAGGGCTGAGGGCGTATCCATGCTCGTGCTATCCTTTACACATCGGGCATATGATATTTGGTGCGGCCAGGGGCTGGGGCTAGGCTCCAGCCCTTTCCTCCTCCACTATACATGTTAACTCCACTTTAATTAAAATAAAGTGGCATATATATAACAAGTAACAATGCAACCGGATTGGTATCTAGCCTAAGGTCCCGTGTTCGAATCCTCTAACCTCCAACAATTTTTTGCAATGAAAAGTTTTACCAACACTTGGGTGCCACGTGGCACCTCCTAATTCGCTGGACTAATGCCACTAGCCAACTGTTGAATGGTCCACGTGTTAGCATGCTTGCCCAGTCAGCAATCATACCTACTGTACCCTACCACGTGTCATCATACGGTAGAGCCACATGGAACCTGTATGAGCGTGCCACGCATCACCCTTTCAGTGGTGACACGTGTCACCTCTTGGTTGGTCTACCTGCTCCTACCATGTCAACAATGTACTGTGCCCCGACCACGTCATCTGTACGACCTGCTGCCACATCAACTATATGAAATTTGCCAACTGTGCTTCCACGTCAGCTGTACAACTGTACGACCTATACAGTCAGTTGCCACGTGGCACTATACGGACTATACAGTCAACATTTTTTTTGCGTGTTTGGGAAAATGAATAGATCATCATAACTTGAGCATACGACGTCCGTTTGAGCCCGTTCAAGTTGCGTTGGGTTCGTATCGACGAGGCCTATGCACAAATCTGTTTTGAAGCCATTATGAGAACATTTAGTTTTAGGCCTTTCTGACCCCCATCAAGCTCCTGGATTCGAATCTGGATCACTCATGGGTGCACCCGTTATCTCTTCCCTAACTTTGATATCAAATAATGAATTTTCAAGATATTTAAAATCCATTGAGAGTTGATGGAGGGTATCTTCAATGACAACATTTTTGTTTACATAACAGATCAACTAACTCTCTACCTCTATCTTTGAATATTTGGTCAGATTGTTGAACTTTTCTATTGATACAATTTTTAAGGAGTCCAAATTTTCTACCATTTGTTCCTTTGATAGGAGTATTGAGTTCATAATTAAATGTGGGTCCTCCACGTCTTCTGTCAATCCAACTAGTTTTAATTCAATTAACTTTAAATATAATTCACCCATTTTTACACTAATGACATCACATTCAACTAAAATTTCTTTTAAACTTTTAATTCTCTTGAGCCAACATGTCTTTAATTGTTTTAAATGGATTGTTGAAGGAACATCCTCTTCTTTTCGCCAAAATTCACTAAGGCCTGAAACCATTGCACTAAAAGTAGAAATAACTCCTTTATAAAAATCTTCATTGTTTTCCAAGTCTGCCTGAAGATACCGCCTGAAGTGTGTCATTCTCGAGCCTAAAGAGACACGGTTGGTTGCCAACTTTACGTTTCAAGAATCAACGCAATTATCTTTTGGATGTTGTCACAGACATATATCCTAATAACAACTAGCAAACTTGATGTTCTTTTTAATCTTGAGCTTGATTCTGGTCTTCCTTCTAGAGTCTTCAAGGGTTGTATGGTGGTGATAGGACTAGCAAAAAATGGTGGGGCCATCATGGTACTTTCTAATTCTCTTACTCTATCTTTTAGAACTCCTTTTTAATTTTCTATATCTCTGATTGAAAAATTTAAAGCTTGTCCTATGGCCCCATGGAATTCCATGACTTTAGAGGGTGAAACCCCTTGAAAGTCAAATTCAAAATTCCATTTCTCTTGAATTTTCTTATTTTTTGAATTCACCTTTTTCAATGACTAACTTTCTTGAGTTTTTATCGAATGTAGCACGATGTAGGGAAATTGACTCTTCTTCAAATATAATTGGCTAATTCTCTTGCAATTGTTCTGCTTTCTTGTAGTCTTTGTTCTTCACATGCAATTTCTATTTCTTCAACATTTGTGTTGAGTTCCATATCTTCCGGGCCAATTTCATTTCTAGGTATGTCTTCGTTTTCTCCCTCTTTATATGTACCTCTCTTCCTTTTTCTAGAAATTGGAGTGTGTGTGGCTTATTAAGATTTACCTTAGGAGGGTTTTGTTCTCCTTCGTCATCAAAATTACCAATCGAAGACTTTCTCTGTTCTTGAACTGAATTTTGGAGTTTTTCCTTTGGATGGGTTGCTTTTTTGGGAAACATTTGGGACTGTGAAATTATTTCATTCACAACTCATCCTCGCTATCTATGTTAATTATTAGTACTGATTATTGTCTCAATATCTTCTTGCAATTTTTCCACGGGTAACCATTGAGGGTTTTGACTGTCACCTGCTTCTTCTCCAAACAAAAATTTCTTGGCAAATGACACACTATATCCTACTGACGTCATGTGGTTCATAAATAATTGATTAGGGCAAAAACCCTTAATCTCATTTGCTTGCTTGAGATTAAGTAAATCAAATTGAGTTGAGATTTCATTAAGATGGGCAATGCTTTTTACAGTTATTTCCCCAATTATCCATGGTAATGGGATGAATTGTTTTTTTCTTTTTTCGTTAAAAAAATTGAGACCAAAATTTATACTGTTTACATTTCTCAACCATAAATATTCTATCAGAAACATAGTATGGTAGGTATGGAGGTTTCTCATGTGAACAATATAGTCTCACAATACTAAAGTTCTCCATAGATTTAAAGCTTCCTTTCCCGACTAAGAAAGATGCAACCTCCAAAGATAATCTTGATGTATTGGGTCCACAAATTAACCTTTTGAAAGAAGATATAAAAGCATTGTTCACTTCATAGAAGTTATACTCAGTCTTTTGCTTCTAGAGTGCGGGTTACGACATTTGTACATGGTCAAATTTACAGTTAACCTTTTTGGACAAGGGTAGGCCTTTGAACACATGACTTTAAGTCACGATGAAAATCAAATATGAAGACATGTCAAAATTTTTACTCTTATGAAAATTTCCCAGTTGAAAAGAAAACTCACTTGAAATAATCCGTTACTAGTCGAAGATGACATTCTCATGAATTGAAAAATACAATATATACAGAGCAAGATTAGGAATAATAGTATGGATTCCTGTCCAGTTATTTCGACAAACAACCATGCCATTTCTCTGTATGGGTTCTTTAATGTACATACCTAAATATTTGAGAGGTCTTCAGGAAAAATTGTTGGGTCTTCAAGGCAGTCCTGTAGAAGTTTGAATCCTCCTTTCTTCATCTTCAGGAATTCTTCAATTTCGATGCTCTTGAAAACCATCGTTGGTTCAGGGAGACTGAAAATCCTCTTAAATATTGAGGGAGCCAAAGAGATGGGCGATTATCCCTCTAACTGAATAATTATCCTTTCCTTATCAATTTTGTCAATACACCATGAAATTAGCTCCTTAAAATCGTATACCTCTGGAACATAACCTATTGATGCAATTCAATATGTCCAAATCCTATTCAAATTCTTTTCCGGGGGTGGTAATGTAGAATAATACCTGAGTCTGTGACCACTAAAATCTCTTGTCTTCTCATCCCAAAATATTAACAGTGTCCCCGCAGAACTGTTCTTTTTTTCAAGCTAACATATTTAGCCAAGGTGACATACTTTACAATAACTTTTCGAATTGGTATTATCGAAAAACACTTTTTTATTTTTATTTTAACACATTCTCAGGCTCTTAATTCAAGAATTTTAAATGATAATTGGTATCAACATTTATGGGAAGTTGTCACGAGAAACTCCTCATTAATAACGATATTAAAATCTATATGAGTGGAAGTAATTTTCGGGAAAAACGATTTAATTCATGTTGGGAAATGTGAAAGGACAAGCCATAAAGTGTTGCAGGGTGACGAACGATTGGGAGGGAAGACAAGCTGACAAGTGAACTATCAAGGTAAGCATGGTAACGAAAGGATTGAGATGGCCTGATGATGGAATGACATGATAATCAGATGATTGGGAGGGCAGACTTGATGGGAAAAGAGGATGATCAGAATGACAGACACAAGAGATAGCAGGGTGATGGAAGGATCGAGATGGTGGGATGGTTGTGATAGTGCTCCACACTCACGAACGAACATCCACTTCCAAAAAAATTCTAAGTTTAGCCAGTGAAAAATAGAGGTTATAGAAACTGAGAAGTGTTATACGGGTCGTGGAACTTAGGCATAACAATGCAATATGTTAGGAACCCATGATGATATCAAAATTTGTAAATATGGAGGAAAATTTGGAATGGACTATACATGTAGAATTACATGAGATTTATCACACTTGTAGGTCAACATACCTACATGTGCCTTTCCTAAAATTGTAACCATAACCCGAACCACTAACACAAACAGAACAAATAGGGCAGGGAAAGAGCACCTACCTATTATTTTTTCTCTATTTTGACCCCTAATTTGATCCCCTAAGCTTGAACTAGTTGATTCGATTGTTTAAGATGTGGATCCATATCTAGTACCATTAGTCGTAGTAGACCCTATATAATAGATTTAGTTGAAGCGCTTTAGAAAGTTGTCCTTAGGGGGAAGTGTTGAGCTAATAACAATTGTTGAATCCTTCAAGTTTTGTTTAACGAGGAGTGTAAGAATGTCATGTTGCATCAATCATTATTCGGTCTCCCACATCAATAGCCACACCTTAAGAAAAATAGGTTCCTTTTTGCATTGCACTAGGAAAGGATTGGAAATAATCATAATGGTCCATTAAGTACCCTACATAATTTTTTATGAAGATCTAATAAAGTCATTGCTAAGATAGTATTTTAAACACAAAGAAAACACTTTTAGAGCAAAGGATAAGCTTGATGACGGTGGGGATGAAGGACTAGTTTTACCATGCTATTGGATTTGCATGGTGCCACTGGATTTGCCATTTATAACAGCCTAGGATGAAGCCTAGACATAGATAATTTTATTTGAGTTTTTATGGTTTGCAACAGCCTCCATAATAGACTATGTTGTTACGAAGCCTGACTTCTTTTTGTCCTTTTTATTGCTCGTTGGAAGTTTGAGGATAATCAACAAGGTTGTACAAGGAAGCATGACTTTGAGGCCCATAGTAGAACACTCCTGATCAAGACAACACTATCGGTGGCACTCCTCTCTCGTATGCATTTCTCATGTCATCTGAGTTTGGATTTTCTTGTCTTAGGAATGGGTGAGTGTGGAAGACTTCCACCACCATGTAATCCCTACCCTCTTTAGTTGGCACACCATCTTTCTTAGGATTATCCAGTTGTATTTTGGTGCCTACGATTAGAACTCATTTTATATACATCTATTTGCATTGGAAAATTTGGCATTGTGTTTACAGAAACATTATTATGTATCAAGTAAATAATGTAAACTATAATTAATGTCTAAAGAGAAAGAAGAGTACTCACTCCGAGTTGTGGTGAGACTTGCTTTACCCCAACCTTGCGGGTTTTCCATTTGTGGCAGTATGGGACCTATAACCACAATATTATTCACCATGTTATTTAATTCAAACTCTTTTCTTCTTGGATTTGATGGAGTCCTTGTACTTGCATAGTGTATTAGCATCGAAAGATGCCAACCAACCTACCTTACTACTGTTGGCAGGCTGGGTTAGTAGTGTCATGCTACCTCACTGCTACCATAGCCACCAAACGAAAAACAATCAAAACATAGTTACCAACTTAACAAGAACTCTAGAGAGTTCTCATTTTTTCGGGGGTCCAATTTTTTACCCCGTTTTTAAAAACGGTGCTACCGGTAGCACCCCCCCTCCATTTTTAGGCGGTGTTTCGATATTTCGATCCGCAATGTTTCCACATTATTTTTTTAAATTCTTATTTTTCATCTATTTTCAAATGTTTCTAATTTTTTTTTTTATCCAACGATGTTTTCAATCATTTTTTCATGCTTCTTTCAATCTTACAAATATTTTTTACCATTTATTTTTTTAAAGTTTTCATATAATTTTGTCTCCTTAATTAATTTATTGTTCCATATTTTTTATATATAGTGGAAAACATCATTTTTAACATATTGCTTACCTTTACTTCAATACATAGAAAAAAATTGTAGTTAAATAACATTATTTTTGAATATTTAGCAAAAAAATACACATTTTATAGTCTTATATAATAAAAAACCTATACATTTTGGTACATATTCCTTAAAATAGCATGTCAAATAAAGCATTTTTATGGACATAATTGAAAAAAAAAAGTCAAAATTTTATAACAAAATTATCATTTTCTTTCATATTTTTGTACATTTGAAGTAAAAAATGACAGCATTTAATACTTTTTTTGAATGTATAGTGATCCACATACGAATAAAATGAAAAAACAATAAAAATATTCATCACAAAACAACAATAGATACATCTTTATTCTTATTTTAAAATCTGAAAGTCAAAACATTACAGTCATAGCTCATAAAAAATTTGCAAAATTGAGCATCATCTTCAAGGGCATCTTAAAACTAATCAACAATATCATATATTCCAAATTCATCATTCTCAACAGACACATTATCATCTTCTTCGACGTCATTTTGTGCTTCCATTGTGTCATTTTGTTTTTCCATTAACTCTTTGATATCCGCAACTTCTCCAAAGTAATCCTTTCTAGTCATTCCTCCTAATGGTACTTGAGGTTCCTTTGACAATTTTTCCACCTTTGATTCACTAAAATCTCCTTTCCTCAAGCCAACTTCTTAAATTTCATCTAGAAGAGCTTGAATATCATTAATTCTCTGTTGAATAAAACTGCACTACATTGGGTCACTTTCAATGGCTATGCAATTCCTTCATTTCTGTAAGCAACACACTAATGTTGTACCTAATCACCAAATAAAAAATAAATAATGAAGTTAAATACTGTAAAAAGACATAAATTAAAATTAATATAAGATTTAAGTATGATTTCATAAATATTAGATCATAATGCTTACCTGAACCCGAGAACAAATCCAAAACCCAATCTCCTTCATTTGAAAATGTATCTATAAGATAATTGATTAATGCTTGTGGTTTTTGATAAATGTTAACCATCTCTCTTTTCAAATATTTTTCCTCATATGTTAACTTTCTAACCACAACATTGTATACCAATATACTACTAGGAGTCTCTCCATCCTTTGCATTCAGAAGAATATAATTATAAGAATCATCTTTTGTCCAGGTTGCAAGATATATACTCTCAAAATCACATTTAAATGATTCTCTATTGGAGCTCTGACTATTAGGCTTGTGCCTATAACATAAATAAGTGCAAATTCAATTAACATGTGAATTAATAAAATTGTTTTCTAATCTTATTTGCTAAACATACACTTTCAATATCTTACCAAATAAACTGCATCCTTGTCTTTTCTTTCCCCTTGAAGCTTGATTGTACTAATCCTTGTTGTGTGTATGAATGAAATACTAGAAATCTCCAAAATGGTGATGTTGTAACTTCCGTAAATCCCATAACCACTTTATTGAAAGCTTGGCAAGTATAAGGCTCAGTATCATATCCAACATTTTGGATATTATAACCATGAGGGATATCCACAATAAATAGGGAGTATTCTTTTTTAGGAACTGTTATCACACAGTTTGTAGCTGGGTCAAATGGCTAGAAGGTAGAGGCCAAACTGGCGTAACAGGAACCTACCCCACCCAATGTCACCACAATGGGGAGGTTCTTTCTATTCAAGGAGGTTAGCCCAGGGGAGACGTCCCCGATAACTTTGGGTTTTGAAGAGGCCAAAGTATAAAGGTCAAAGTAAAAGTTCCTCCTCACAGGTTACCACCAAGATCAGATAGTCCTTCTAATCAGCCAATAATGAAGTGTAGCCCCAAATGAGAACACATGCCTGGAACAAGACAATAGCAAGACAATATATGCAGGCTACAATTCAATGGGTTAGTACTTCATATAACTATCTAATATCAATACATAAGCAATTAAAGCAATAGATATCAATGAGATCAATGTCAATTAATACAGCAATGGAATAATATCAATTCATCAATAAATATTGAGATGATGTAGCCAACAATGTATTTAATCAATCCCTTTACTCAATAAATTCTCTTAACCATCATCTAATTGCTTATCACTGAGAGTGCTGCGTCAAGATGGAATAACCAAGTGTGACGTCAGCCTAATTAGGGTTAGTTAGTTAGTT
>JASDQU010420058.1:0-10242 GCA_032191745.1 Picea mariana
GGCACAGAGCACGGGGTCATCATTTGAGGCGGGATTTAAGGCAACGGTATGTTTTTCATTTGCATGCTAGAAGGTATTAGGACCTTAGCCCTCTCTTATTGTTATCATCATTTTTGTATTGACATTGTGAAATGAAAAATACTTAACTTCAATCTACTTGGGTTCTTGTTGGATTGATTGGCTTTCTTGCCTTGTTCTTCGACGACTGAAATTGTGTTACAGTTATAAAATATTTCTTCTTTCTCTGTTGTTGCATGTCAGTTGGGATAAAAGAGATTTTATGGCTATGTGTTTATATGACTGTGGGCCTTTTATATATTACCGTGGGCATTTTATTTCACTGTGGGCATTTATACTCTACAGTGGGTGTTTTTATATAAATGGGGGCGTTTTTATTTGACTGTGGGCATTTTATAGATTACGGTGGGAATTTTATATCACTGTGGGCGTTTATACTCTACAGTGGACATTTTTATATAAATGAAGGCGTTTTTATTTGACTGTGGGCATTTTATATATTACCGTGGGCATTCTATTTCACTGTGGGCGTTTGTACTCTACAGTGGGTGTTTTTATATAAATGGGGGATTTCACTGTGGGCATTCATACTCTACAGTGGGCGTTTTTTTATAAATGGTGGTGTTTTTATTTGACTGTGGGCATTTTATTTCACTATGGGCATTTATACTCTACAGTGGGTGTTTTTATATAAATGGGGGTGTTTTTATTTGACTCTGGGCATTTTATAGATTACTCTGCGCATTTTATATCACTGTGGGCGTTTATACTCTACAGTGGGCGTTTTTATATAAATGGGGGCGTTTTTATTTGACTATGGGCGTTTTTATATAGATGTATGGGCAATTCGTTTTTGTAAATTAGTTCTGGCAATTTGTTTTTGTAAATTAAATCTGGCAATTAGAATTCGTTTTGGCAATTCGTTTTTGTAAATTAGATCTGGAAATTCGTTTTTGTAAGTTAGTTCTGGCAATTCGTTTTTGTAAATTAGATCTGGCAATTAGAATTCGTTCTGGCAATTCGTTTTTGTAAATTAGATCTAAGAATTCAATTTTGGCATAATGGGCAATCGACTTTATTGTTAAGAGCAATTTCATTTTCCGAGCAGAAATTTAGAATTTAATTGTTGGCTGCCATTTTAATTTACAACTCAGAATTCAGAAAATTTATGTATTCACTGCCATTTCAATTTACAGCCCAGAATTCAGAAAATTTATACATTCACTGCCATTTTAAATTACAACCCAGAATTCAGAAAATTTAAGTGTTCGCTGCCAAATTTGTTTATAAATTTAGAGATCAAAAGTTTACTTATCCGATTGCCTTATATTTTTGCAAAGTCGGATATCATAATTTGCTATGAATTGTTGCTAATCAAATGTAGAGACCCTTCTTTCTGTTATTCATTATTTGCTATCAATTTTGTCAATTCTTAAGTTTAGATTTTTGTATGATATTTAAAATCTACCGTCAATGAAGTTTGGAAAATCCGGAGTTGACTTTGATGATTCTCATCCAACTATTATACCATTTGGATTTGTATTATTGAATCATTGCATAAGTAGTCACAACAAAAATGCATTGTTTTATTTAAATATTTGATGTCTTATGATCCACTATCAAATTTCTACTAATCCAAGTTGAAATCGTTATGATTGTTGTGTGTTAGTTGAATTTAGATTTGAATTCCCTTGTTCATCGTATGATTTATAGTATTACGAAAACTAAATTGGGCACTGCAAATTTATTTGTCATTCCAGAAATACAAATTTGATAGATGTAAAAAAAACTTGCATGCTAGAGTATATCTAGTGGGGTCAGTGGAAATTTGTTGATGTTACTTACATGTTAACATTGGCGAAGTTTGATTGGCTATTGATGTATTTTTAGTGTTGTTTTAGATGGCACCTTATGGCCTTATGGATACAATACCGATGGTTTTAGTTATTGCTACTTGAGCAGTGGTTAGTATGTAGTGAATGATTGACATAGATTTTAGTTTTTACGCATTAAGGATTCATGTAGTAGATGAGGGATCTAGATATTTAGTTTCTATCTAGTTATTTCTAATGATGGCTTTAAAACTTACTTAATTTGACGCCCATGAATATTAAGTATTGAATGACATGTTGCCTGATGAATGAGACTTGCACGCAATGGAAGGATTAATGTAAGGTATTGCTTCATGTTAATGCTAGGGTAAGGTTAATGTTGACGTATTTTTTTTAAGGTAATGATAGTGTAATAAACGTATAAATGTTTATGCTAATGGTTATGGAACTGTTAATGTGATTTTGTTATCGTAATCTAGAAAGATATGGTTATCTGACAGTACTGTCACTAAATTTGTTATAATTAATGTCATAAAATGGTTAAGCAATATGTAATTTAATGCTACGGTAATGATTTATTTTTATTATTAATTCATTGGCAAGGTTATGGTAATATAAATGTAATGTTGGTTATTTTATGGTAAAGTTATTGCAACCTCATTGCATTGGTAGCAGACAAGGAGTAATGTGATTGGTGATTGATGTTTTAGTTGCAAGGTTATTATAACATAAGATGTGAGGTTGTTAAGATAATGTTATTGTCATTTTATGGTATATGTAACATATAGGATGTATAGAGATTTTAAATTAATTTTAGGGTTAGTACAATAATTGGAATTGTCCAAACTCACAGTTGTATGATATCAGACTCTTCGATTGATAAAGCTAGTCGCTCTGTATATAAGTCTGTGTGTGTGATTATTTTCTGTGTAAAGAATCTAGTGCCGTATCAAGAGTCCCAGGCCCTTTAAAGGCAAGGTTTCCACTCTTGCGACACACCTCTAAGGTCGTATCAGTAGTCTCAGGCTCTTTCAAGGCAGAGTTCCCACCACTACGACCTCTTGACAAAGATTACTAGTTTCTGCCTGAATAGTCAGGTATGAGCCTATCTGACATTCTCTCTCTCCGGAGCAGAGAACTAAGATTAAACGCGCTACTTTCCTATGCAGAAATAGTAAAATCTACTACTATGGATTCTTCCATCTATGTTCATACTGTACATAACGCAGTATGTCATTTAATGCTTGCAGTTACTTGTCATGCGCCTTATGCCTATGGTCATTTAATGCTTGCAGTTACTTGTTGTGCGCCTCATGTCTTCTTGTTGTGATCATCTTGGTTGCATCTTGTTAGTCGTCGGGTGGTGACGTAGAGTCAAGTGTGTCTGTTTGCTTTTTACATGCACGCGCACACCTTAAACAAAAAAAATAAATTTGCACCTGTTATCAGAGTTGTTGTCGTAACGAGGAGGACGTTACATATATCCCCATAGCGAACTAGGAGCCTAGTTGGCTTCCTAGCTCCAAGAAACTCTTCGGTCTCTTGTCCTTGTGTACTCGTCACTCCAAGAGAAACAATGAACCTATGCTCTATGAATATTGTCATAATAATATTTCTTCCCAGAATAATCCAAACTCTCAACATTMTCAAACCTTTCAATCTCCTCCTTCACACTTTCTCTTCCTATTTATCAAGTTCCATACCTCGTTCTCCAAGTCTCCTTAACCACCCTCATTATTAGCCATCAAACTTCCACATCCTAGATGTTTGGGAAAATTTAAAATAAAACTAAAATAAAAATAAATAAAATTTAAAGTCTTTCTTGTCATGCTACCTTATAAATGCAAATTGACAATCTTTCGCAAAATTTATGAAAATCCACCATACTCATTTAATTCATCATACCAATCATCAATCAAAGTCAAAGAAGGTATCTAATGCTACTAGATATTTATGTGTGCAATATCATTTACATAGTCATTAAACCATTCAATTAAATGGTTAATAATCTAGTTTAATAATTAATCCATCAATTAACTGTATTAGTGCATGTGCACAATATGTATGCATAGCTATCAGACACATAGAATGCACACATGTACTAATGATAAACAATCATTCTCTCTAATTCATAGTTCTTGTTTGATCACACCAAGATATCGAAGACATCAAATAAAGTAAATGCATCATTCAATAATCTTAATGAACAAAACTACAATAATTTATCAATAAGTGTTTATCACAATTAACATATCGAACACGAAAAATGAGAGTTTTAAACATGGTAGCAACCAATTGAGTAACAATAGTGTTACATTTGATTCCATAATAAGTATTCTCAACTAACATCGAAGCATCCATCCTCCCAACCATACGTCCATCTTCCACATCCTATTCTCTCCTCTACTCGACAAAGTTGGAGCGTCAACTATATTTACCTAACTCAATATAAAACCCGTAAGATGAAGTTTCATCTATATCAACCAACCTTCCCCATCAGGAAACTGGTATCACCATCATACACCTAGGGGATAATGGCTTTAAACAACCCTCCCATGAATCCATATTTTAGAAGAAAAAAATTGATAAACACCTCCACCCCTCCTGATACAACTATGGTAAACATGATACTATGTGGGAAATATATCCACCCTTCTTGATTGAACTAGAGTCAACACCCTATATCGAGCCATATTGTGCAACTAATATTCTTAGAGTCATGTCATCAAACAACCATTCATAGAAAATTGTGCATCTTGTAAAAATGACACTTACCACATGTCATAGAAATATTTGAAATCATAAGTAAAACTTATAGTACACACTATCTTCTTGACGTCTATGGCATCTAGGTTACCTCAACACTATAGTCATTTATTTGTTACATAGGTCATCGACCTAAAGGTTATCTCACCAATACTCATATCCATGTGGATACATCATAAATTTCTTATGAGAATCCATATTTGTATTGACATTCATAACATAATTTTGAACTAGTATCCATGTACTGAAATTCCACATTTAAATTTGTATGTTTAAACAAATCACATAACTATCATCATAATGAACATATAAAAGTAAAAAAATAACATTATGCAACACATAAATAGGTCCATATATACACATCTCAAATGTTGATATGAGTCTAGTTGATCCCAAATAGTTACTAAGCAATGAATTCCTAAGATGAGTAAAATCGAAGTTCAAACTTCCTAAGGCCAAAATATGGGGTCTAACATACACCCATCCTTCAATAAACTTCATCCTAAAGTTTCTTTCATCAATAATAGAAGAAAAAATCACGACACAACTTCTATGTGTTTTCCCTAATAGAAAACCTTATGCTATATTGGCCCCACTAAACCTTCACTTGATTAAAAACATGTTGAGGATACTAATCTATTGATTACAACAAAAAAAATTAGAATTTGATTCTTCCCAAGATCCATATGGGATCTTCATATTTAAATTATAACATGTTATTTTGAATACCATTTAAAAACTTAACTCATTATTGGCTATCTTGTTATGTGAATCAATAATTAATACATGAATTAATTGTACTAGTGTACATGTGCATTGTATCTATGCATAGCTAGAATACACATAGCCTACACATATACTAATGATAAACAATCATTGTCTCTAGTGCATAGCTCCTATTTGATCACACAAAGAAATGAAAGAAAATAGATCAAGTAAATGAATCATTAAAAAATATTAATGAACAAAATTACAATAATTCATCAATAATTATTTATCACACTTAAAATATCAAATGGGAATCGAAAGGAGAATGTTAAACATGCTATGAACCAAGTGAGTAAAAAAAATTGGCACATATAATTTTCTAATATCTATTCTCAACTAACATCAAATAATCCATCCTCTCTACCCTACTTTCATATTAAACATACTATTCTTTCATTTTTTGTGCTAAGATAGAGCATCAAATTTATTGACCTAACTCCAAAGAGAACCCGTAAGTTGAACTATCATCTATCTTGACCAATATTCCTCAACACGTAACTACTAGTCACCATCACACCTTGAAGGGATCAGGGATTTGCACAACCCTACCAAGACTCCAGGTTTTGTAGGATAAGCAGTGGGAAATACCTCCAAACATCCTAATACAACTATGTTCAATAGGATACATGATGGGAAAAACCTCAACCCTTCTTGATTGAACTAGGGTGAGCACCTTATATCAATCCATACTTTGCACTATTTTTACTAGAGTCACGTCATCAAACAACCACTATGGGCATGTTGTGCATCTTTTCAAAACCACACTTACCATAGGTCATAGGAATATTTGAAATCATAAGTAAAATTTATAGTACACACTATTTTCCTGATCTCTACGACATATACGTTAGCTCAACACTATAGTCATTTGGCTATTACATAGCTCATCAACTTCTAGGTTATCTCGCGAGTACTCATATCCAAGGGGATACATCACAAATTTTTGATGAGAATCCATATTTCTATTGACACTCATAACATAATTTTGAACTAGTATCCATGTGCTGAAATTTCACATTTAGATTTGTATGTTTAAACAAATCATATAACTATCAACATCATGAACATATAACATTAAGAAAATAAACATATTCAACACATAAATACGTCTAGATATACACAAATCAAATGTCTATATCATTCTAACTACTTGCCCAAATTGTTACTAAGAAACGAATTACAAAGATGAGTAAAATCAAAGTTGCAACCTTCTAAGGCCAAAATATGGGGTGTTACAATAGATTTTTTACACAACCATCTATTTTTGGAGTTCAATAGTGTGACGTCCCCGATTTGAAGCCAATGAACAATGATGTATAAACGTACACACAAAATTTTATCAAATTGTTATGCTAACTGTAACTCCTTAACTTAGTAATGAGTAAAGAATTAAGTAATTATTGAAGACAATCCTCATGATATTACTAAAGAATGAATATATAGTAGTATATATTATTGTGAGAAGACCTTTACAGTATTACTAAAAGCATAATTATATAGTAGTATATATTATGGTAAGATCTGAAATACATAGTAGAATATATTGTGGTGAGAAGACCCTTACAATAATGCTTAAAAAGTGGAAATATAATTTATTATAACTTTATTCCAATGTCCATTAAGACTTCTCAATTGTAGTGATGATTAAATGGTAAACAAATTAAGTGGGGAAGTTCCTTCCTGGTAATAACTTAAGGATTCCAACAACTTGCATTCTTGTACTCTTACCAAAGTATACTAAAGCAACTGACACTTGGCAAGGGAGTAATAATATAATGAGTATTAATAAAATTGTAAAGACTTCACGATTTGGTTAACTAAATTTCACAACCAGAATCCTTAATTTATATAAATCCACAAAAAACCTTGGGGGGTAATGATACGACCATTGGAAAGAACCTCCTAGGTTTGAATGACCCCTATATCCCACTACCATATAAATAAAGAAGTTACACGGTACCCCAAATTCCCTACGTGACCATATCCACTCAAGGATAATACAGATTTTAGGAATCTCTTAACAATCTTGGAATTTAGAATTTATGTTCTCCATGCACGATTTACTCTACAACACAATAATAGCTCGTGTCTAGACACGGAATCCAAACCTCTGCCAGAATCAGCGCCAACCAACCGCAATGTTAACTATTAGAAAAATCAGAAATTTCCATTAAAAACTAAATCAAAATTTTCAACTTAAAAGGGTATCCACAATGCATTTATATATTAGAAACAAAACAATAACTAACATTCAACCATGAATGAAATTCTCTTTTATCCAAGATACAACTCACAACAGGGCACGGGTCACGATTCTCTTGATATCATCAACACAACATCCAGGAATGCCTGGGAGTTGGTAATAAATAATGTCTGAGATTGGGAAGGAGGGTTCATAATGTCTACATACAGTAATTAAGACAGGAATAAGATATACGAGTTAATANAAGAGGAAGGTTGAGGTATAGTTGTCTAAGCCAAGAAATATTGGCATAGATATTCTAACCTCTTGATCATAATCAGCTTGACGGGTTTACTCTTAACCAAAAAAAAGGGGGGTCTATCACTTGATGACGAAATGGCATACAGTACTCCACCACTTTTAAAGGAATAAAAGCTCGATAGTTAGAACCTGTGGTCAATATGAACATTAAGGGTCCAAAAAGATAATTGACTTCTGTAAAAGATGTAAAAAAAAATTGGGCAGACTCAACATCACACTCAGCGGAATAAAGTGGGATCTGAAATTTTGGTGGGATAACTTAAATTCAAAGGTGATACACAGTCAACAGAACTCAACCACCACGCAGTCAACACCACCATGGCACAGACACAACACGGCCATTACACAGTCAAAAGTAACTACAAAATTATTGACAATCAATAAATTCACTGCCTACGAAATGAGGCTGTATCTAAAAATATATGCGCTGCCCAAAAATTTTGTTAAGGCACAACCCAAGATAAAATCGTTGTCATAAGGTGAATTTGGAATTTCTATACATTAATGGATTAACCAAACAACAACATATATCATTTCCCTTTTCATCCAGGAGTTATCCCACCCGCTGTCTAAAAAGACAACTGTATTGTAATAAAGAATCATCAATATCGCTATAAAAAGAAAATTGCTATCATAAATAAATACAGGGATGATGCCCTTATTGGATCGATATCATTAAATATCACAAGGAATACATCGCATGTAAAGTTCACTATAACATATATTCGCTATATGTGGTTAACATGTTATTGTTGTCCAGAATTTGTGATGAGGTTGGCTAGCATATATAACATGTTGTCACTAGCAATGGATTTGTCGTCATGCAGAGCATAAGAGAATAATCCATTGTCCAACACAGATCAACATAAGGGTAATGAAATGCAATCCGAGGTGGTCAACGCAGAGAAAAAGGATGCAAGTATCACTGTAAAATACGGTGGGAGTATAGGTAAAACACAGGTGTTAAAACATAAGGTAAATTCACAGAGAAAAACATTAAATGCAGGTTTAAATCATTACCATGAAGGGCATTAAAAATGTTGAGTTCATTTCATCAATGCAGAGGGTAAAAGTGGATCATGCAAGGAAGGGATAAACAATCACAGAAGTATTCATTCGAAAGACGCAATACCATGAGTCAAACAGGAACAATCGAAAGGGGTAGATGGTTGATAGGTTCGTCCTTCGCTTCATCATCATCACACAGAAAATCAGGGTGTTGAGATTCATAGGTCTTTTAACGCTAAGGTGACGACCGTAGATCAGGCTCCTAGCTGACTACTCAGGTGAGGACTGGTGAGCTAGGGACGAAGGCTAAACAACCATGAAGGTCAGAATCAACATAGCAAGGTGGTCAAACATGTGGGAAAACGAAGGCCATGGGAGTCAACATTCATCAAGTTAGGCTAAGAAAAATTTCAGTCATCAATCTAAACAATCAATTTACTTACCTAATCAAACATGCAGATCCAAGCATAAAACCTACAACATCTATTATGCAAAATGAAGAGAGCGTCCCATTTCCTGATCGCCCGCTCTGAGTGACATCCGTGCTCTCCGTGCAACTCCCGCTTACCAACCGACGAGACTTCACCGGTACCTCCCAGCCAATGCTAGGGGTACTCTTCTTCCCCCTTTGCCCCTTGAGCTGCAAACGAGCCACACACTCACTATCCAGAGATTTTGTCTAGCTCCCAGCTCACCTCGCAAGGCCAAGCTACCACTCCTCACCGAGCTGGGTATCCCAACTCCCACAAGTTAAGTCACTCAAGCGGATATTTCTGTAGTGTAACGTTATGCAAACAGAAGAAGATCCTTCATCCTTCTCCTTCCTTCATTATAGAGTTTCAAACTTCCTTTCTTTCCTAAAATCTCATTTAATTAAAGTTTTAAAAATAAATTCCTAAAAATTCCTCTCCGTACAAGTTTCCCCCATCCCCTGCATTCCTCCATAATGTAATTTCTTTAATTAATTAATTATCTTTATTTCCCTCTCCCACCTAGAGTTACTCCTAGAATCACTCCTAGGTGTCCCCAAATTCTCTTACAGGTTTTAATAGTTTTCCTATTATTAAATTGCTAGTTCAGTTTAAATTAGAAATCTCTTAAATGGTAGATATTTTTCTAAGTTTGACATTCGTCTTTTTCCCTTATGTTCCCCTTTTTCCCTTTTTATGTTTACCTCTTTTCCTAGTTTCCTAAATTTTTAGAATTTTCCCTCTTTCCCCTTTTTGTTAGAACTCAAAAAGGAAGGTGTGGAAATTGACCCCCTTTTTCCCTTATCTCATTAAATTAATATATTTTAAATTATCATAAAATAATAAAACGATTAATTCCATTTTTAAATTTTAATCC
>JASDQU010420059.1:0-10179 GCA_032191745.1 Picea mariana
ATGGGGCATGCCTGCCTCGTTTGTACACAGTTGTATATTGTTACACACCTTGTGGAAGGTTGGGATCTACAAGTTCCTTTCTTCTCCAAAGGATTGCTCTACACGGTCCCACTCTTGCTCTCCCTTACAACACCATTCTTAGTAAAAGAAACATTGATGGATTTCGGCTCTACGTATGCTCCTAACCTCATCCATCAGGGGGCATCTGTTATCACTGAAATTTCATCCGCACATGGCGACAAGAACTCCGCATCGTCAAAATAGGACTGAAGTCATTCATGGCACAAGATTAATTCCACAGCATGGCAAAAGGGTCAAAAATTGTACCAAGTGACCAAAAATTGAAGGGCGCTTTACAGAATCTGGGTGCGTGCACATATGCAAAGAACAACAACGTACAATGTGCGCATGCGTGCATGATGCGCAGCTGTAGGGAGAAAAACCCACGCACCTGCTAAACGATGCATTTATTGAAATTGGTCGGCCTTCCAACCACTAATGGATCAACTCCCAAGTCGATTTGACACCAAATCCGAGCTCAATCCTCATGGTGGGCTGGTCAAAGACCTAATTGAGCCCTAAAGAGCCCCTTTTCACACTCCAAAGAGGTTGCATAATAACCCAATGCTAGGCTATAAAAAGCCATGAATAACCATCACTTTCTCAAGGAATTCTATGTATTGTTATGTTGCTAAGATTGCTAAGGACTCATTCTTTGGCAAGAACATAATCAGCACCATTTCATAGGGCTTTCCACCTCTCACTTGAGTGTATAATCTTGGAGTTCTTTCACCCACATTTTTCATCTTTTCATTGTAAGGAGAGCAAGCAGTTGAGGGCCTCAAGAGCCTTCCATTGGAGAAAGAAGGGACCCAAGTCCCCTTTCTTCATTGTGCCTTTGTATTTCATCAATAGACCAGCTTATACATTGGTGATATCGGTCCATTTGTATTTGTTTTTCATTTTTCCATATGCTCATAAGTTTAGTTAGTTTTAGTTTGTTTTTTGGTTATAGTTTTGTTGTTTCTCTTTCTAACCTTTTACTCTACAACTGTCATGCCTAGCAGAGCCCAACTGGGCATGTAAGCACTCTTTATTTTCTCATCAAGTGACGAATTGGGTGCAAATAGTAAGAAAATAAGGATCAGGTAAGTTGTTGGCCACAACAATAAGAACTTCAAGCAACATATATATCTTGAAGGAAATTGGAAAAGAAAAATGTTTTTTAGGAAAGGAAAATCAAAGTTGGCTCTAACATAGAAGAATGGGCCACATGAACTTTAACAATCTTTTCAAAATCATAAGAAATGAAGTAGTAAGGGAAAT
Organism: Picea mariana; assembly: GCA_032191745.1. Lineage (NCBI taxonomy): Eukaryota > Viridiplantae > Streptophyta > Pinopsida > Pinales > Pinaceae > Picea > Picea mariana. The sequence goes on from JASDQU010420059.1 coordinate 1,327, forward strand.
GTCTGATATTTCGAAGCCACTGGACACTTTATGTAAGAATTGTCTATAAGGAAAACAAACCATGATCAGTTTCAAGTCAAAAGAGTACTCTACAACAAAAACATTGGAGATTGTACATATTGACCTATGTGGACGAATGAGAACAAAGGGATTAAATGATGAACAATACTTTGTGATATTGGTTGATGACTACACAATAATGATTGTAGATAGATTTCTCAAGAACAAGTCAGAGGCATTCGAAAAATTCAATATATACAAAGAAATGGTTGAAATTGAGACATTCTTGAAAAGCAAATGTTTAAGATCAAATAATGGTGGAAAATTTACATCAAAGGAATTTACATATTTTTGTGGCGAACATGGAATAAAAAGAAAATTCTCAGCATCCAGGACACTGCAACAAAATGGAGTCGCTGAAAGGAAGAACAAAACAATATAGGAAATGGCCATAACTATGTTGAAATATTCCAAGTTGGGTAAAATATTTTAGGTACATGAAATAAATACAATAGTTCATATTTTGAATAGAGGAATGCTCAAAACTAATAGTGCTAAGACTCCCTATGTGCTATGGAAAGGAAGACTATAAAATGTGAAGCATTTCAGAGTATTTGGAAGAAAATTCTACATCAAGAGAGAAGATGGAGGGATTGGAAAATTTGACTCTCGAGTTGACAAAGGAATATTTGTCGGGTAATCAAGTAAAAGAAGGGAATATAAATGCTTCAATATGAGACTCAACAGAATAGTGGAAAGCATCAATGTAATAATTGACAAAACAAATGGACGACATACCAAAAAAGAAAGAACAAATTTTGAAGGGTAGGATGACGAAGAATGTATAAAATAAGAAGAAGTAGAAGAAGTAGTAGAAAAAGAAGAGAATCCAAAAATAGAGAAAGAGGAATATGAGAAACAAATACCTCCCAAGACACCTAGCCTATGAGTGTAGAAAAATCATCCACCAGAACAGATTATTGGGAATAAAGATGTAGGAGTTGAAACTTGAAGAATAATATGCTCACCGGAACAAAGGCATCTAGCACTGTTATCCATAGTTGAACCAAGTAGTTTTGAAGAAGCCAACAATGATGAACACTGGGTCAAGGTTATGGATGAAGAATTAGATCATATAGAGAATAATGACACATGGGAATTGGTTCCAAGACTAAAGAACAATAATGTGATTGGTACAAAGTGGGTTTTCATAAACAAATTGAACGAGGATGGACATGTAACAAAAAACAAAGAAATGTTAGTATGCAAAGGATATACACAAATTGAAGGTATATGTTTTGAAGAGACCTTTGCCCCAAATGCTAGGATGGAAGAAATCAGATTGATCTTAGCCTATGCATGTTCTAAAAGAATCAAGGTATATCAAATAGATGTAAAATCAAACTTTCTAAATGGAGAATTAGAAGAAGAATTCTACATCAAACAAACCGAAGGATTTCTACAATCAAAAAAGAAAGATTATGTTTGTAGGTTGAAGAAAAAATTGTATGGACTCAAGCAGGCCCCCAAAATATGATATTGAAGATTGGATAGGTTTATACATCAACAAGGGTTCAGGAAGGGAAATGCAAACAACCATTTCTACATAAAATTAGATTGAGACAATATATTGATAATTGAAGTTTATGTAGATGATATTATCTTTGGAAGCGATGATGATAGGATGAATCATAATTTTCTGAAGACATGAAGAAAGAGTTCGAAATGATTTTGCTTGGTGAGTTGAATTTATTTTTTGGATTACAGATATGTTAGTGTGATAAAGGTATTTTCATCACCCATACCAAGTACTTCATATAAATTCTAAATAAATTTGGAATGGAAGACTGTAAACCCATAAGAAATCCTATGCAGACTAGTTTAAGTTGAGCAAGGATGATGAATCTAAGGATCTAGATCAGAGAATCTACATATCGATGATTAGAAGCTTACTCTATGTGACAATGTCAACAACAAATGTGATGTAGGCAGTTGGATAGGTTGTGATATTTCAAGCAACACCAAAAGAAACACATGTCATGGAAGTAAAGAGAATATTCATATATCTCAAAGCATCATAAGATTTTCGATATGGTATCGAAAAGGGAATGAACTATCTGTGGTCACCTACACAGATGTAGATTGGGAAGGTAGAATTGATGGTAGAATAAGTACAAGTGGAGAAAATTTCTACTTAGGTGAGTGTCTAGTTTCATGGAAGAGTAAGAAACAATCATCAATATTTTTGTCCACAACAAAATTATAATATATTACAGCGGAAACATGTTGCACTAAAGTTCTATGGATGAAGCAAACAATCCATCCTGAATATGAAAATCGGTGACATTCATGCCTATACCCAAGAGCTGATAGGTGGTGGAGAAGTCAGGATCTTGCTGATAAAGTTGGGGCTACTCAGATGCCTCATGCCATCAATAATGGAGCACAGTGGTGGGTGAAGCCACGGGAGTTCAACTGAGGTAGTCAGCGACACATTTTGTGCTCCTTGTATTATACTCAATGTTGAGATGGAACTGTTGCATGTATGTGGACTGCTTCTGATGGCGATCATTTTGTAACTTCCCCTATGTCTATATGAACTGCAAAGGCTTGTGATCAGTGTGGATGATTGTCTCCTTTCCCAGAATGTTATGTTTCCATTGATGACAGACTTGTACAATGGAATACATTTGTTTGTCATAGGTGGGGTATTTTTGGATAGTATTTGAGAGTGTCTCACTATGGTATGCTACTAGATGACCATTCTAAGTGAGAATTGTGCCTATAGCATATTCAGATGCATCAGTATCAATCTCAAGTAATTTTTGCAGATTGGGTAAGGAGAGTACTAGAGTTGATCACAAGCAATGTTTCAGATCATCAAATGCTCATTGTTGTGTCTTCCCCCACGATAAATTTTCCTTTCCACCTCCCTTGGTCACTTGGTTGAGGGCCCATGCAATATGGGAGAATCCCAACATGAACCGTCAGTAGAAGTTGGCAAGTCCCAAGAAGCTTCGAAGCTCGGTTATTGTGGTCGGGGCTAGCCATTCATGGATGACTTGGATCTTAGTTGGATCCACATGTACCCCATGTTCATCAATAATGTATCCCAAGTATTGGACCCTGTTCATGCCAAATGAACATTTTTCCAAGTTGGCATATAGATTGTGTTGTTGCTAAGTGCTCAAAACCTATTGAATATGTTGCATGTGCTCCTCCCAAGTTCTGTTGAAGATGAGGATGTCATCGAGATATACCACCACAAAAGAGTTAGTGAAGGGTCTCAATACATCATTCATCAACCTCATGAAATTTTTTGGTGCATTTGTTAGGCCAAAGGGTATGACCAACCATTCGAAGACACCTTATTTAGATTTGAAAGGTGTATTCCATAGATCATCTGGTTCGATGGGAACCTGGTGGTATCTAGACTTTAGTTCAATCTTGCTGAATAATTTTCCCCCCTTCAGTTGGTCAAAAAGGTCATCAATTCAGGGAATTGGGTACCATTTCCTGACTATGATTTTGTTTAATGCTCTTTAATCAATGCAGAGCCACCAAGTCCCATCTTTATTTTGCACCAGTACAATCAAGTTGTCTCAAGGGGAGGAGTTGGGTCTGATGTGCCTCTTTTGAGGAAGCTCTTGGATATGACGCTTGATTTCACCATTTTCCATTAGCGAGGGATGATAAACTAGTCCATTAGGTAGAGGTGCACTGAGGGTTAGATCAATTGGGTGCTTGACTTGGCAGTGCGTTGGTACCCTGGTGGGTGAGGAGAAGCGTCTTTATACTCTTCCATGATTTCATCCACTTTATTTTGATACAAAGAGAGGCTTTTTGTAGATCTCATGGATGTGGTAGATAACTTCTTCTTACTATGAGAATGGATCAAAAAGAAGATGAGCTTCTCGTTCTGTGAAATGACCTTACTGGATTTCTCAGTAGAGATTAAAGAAATATCGGTAGGCGATGCTACCTATGGTACCTTGTACAATTTTATACCCAAAGTAATAATAACACTGTGGGGTATAGACTCATACACAACATGTCGCTTCCATGAATATAGTTTTCCTAAAAGAATATCACAAAATTCAAGAGGAGAAATATCACACAATACCTCATCTTTGAAGGGCTTGATGCTGTAGGGAAGAAGACATTGTTGGCTGATGCAAATATCTCTTCCTTGGTGAATCCAACTGTTCATGTAGGGCTGTGGGTGTGGTGTCATTGACATGTCCATCCACTTGATGACCTATTCTGAGATCAATTTCTTCTAACTATCGCTATCAAAAATGAAATGAAGAAGAGCCCCCTTTACCCACATCTGTGATTGAAAGAAGCGTTCCCCTTCCTTTGGTTCTTCCGGTTCACTTGGATGGACTTTGGTGGTAGTGACAATGGCCTTGGGCTTGACATTGATAATTCACTTCCCTCCTTCTGGATTTGATTCGTAGTTAGAATCTACCTCTGATTCGAAAGATTTCAACTTGGACACCAATGACTACTTGGAGCGACATTCTTCGGTGTTGTGCCAAGGGATTTTATGGTATTCACACCACTTTCCCATGTCTTTCTTTGATTTCTCATTACCCTTCTTGTTTTGTGGCTTGGAATGGTTGTCCTGAGAGTGGCTATATTTTCTCTGTCCCTTGTTTTGTGGGTGGGGGGCAACATTTCCCTTCTTCGATTGTGAGGAGTTTGCAAATCCAAGCTCTTTCCTCTTCTGCTTAAAGTTTTGCTCGATCTTGACAACATATCTATAATTCGTACCCATTGATAAGATGTCCAGAAAATCCATTTATGTTTGAATGTATCTATGTAGACAGTCATGGTATTTGAGCACCGTATGTATTTTAGAGTCTTTGATACTCAATTTGGTGCACACGATATGGAAAATATTGGTGAAATTTGCTACTGTCTAGTCCCTTTCTTGACGTAGCATGGTCCATCTTGTGTACTAGTCCTCGTAGCTTCCAACAGGGTAGTACTATTCTTTAATGACATCCATGAATGAATCCCATGTGGGGGTGATCACAAATATTGTATATTACTCTATGGCCATTTTCTCAGAGTAAGTATCCCACCATTCCTTAACACAAGGGACAACCTTGAGAAGTGCAAAAGTAGTTTTTTCCCTGTCGGAAAAATTATGGATCGAAAAGTACCCTTCGAGCAGATTCAACCATTTATCTACAACATCCACATCTATTAGTCCTTCAAATAATGAAATATCAAAATTTACTTGTACCTTGAAGGGGGTTGCATGGTCTCTTGATGAAGATGCGTCTCTTGTGGGAAGTCGTTGAAGGATCTATTCAAAGTTGTCCATCATTTCATTCCTTTGTCACACAAGCACTTACTTGAGCAACATTTTAAAAGGATATTCTACTCCATCATATTTCTTCTCATCCCCCATGGGTTGTTGTTGGGCTCGACACGACCGATCTTGAAAAGGCTCAAATGGTTCGAGTCCCAACTTCTTGTACCTAGATTTTGTCGAGGACATGCACGAAGAAAAATAAATAAAGAGAAGACAGCTTTGATACAACTGATCTGGATTTATGAGCGCAATGAAATGAATAAGAAACTGAATACAATAACATAGAGATACAGAGAACAACAATAGATATCCAGTGAAAAATAACTTCTATTGAATAAATAAAACAAGATGAAACTGTAAAACTACAAAACTGAAACAACTTGCTCGAATGGTGGTAGATATCCCTGAAAAGAGATGTGGTTTCTACGCACATCCTCTGAGAAGAATTATTACAATGAGGCTCCAAAGGCATTTTTAACATTACTCATGAATTCCCAAACCATAGACATCCAAACACCTAACCCTAGGAGATGAAACGCCAAAAGTTATGTGGGCCCCAATGGGTAAGCTGGTACCAAAACTTCCCAGGGTCATAACTTTTTCATACGACCTTCATTTTAGATGCGTGATAGCCTGTTGGAAAGGTATTTTCGAGAACTACACATTAATCCATAAAAACCTGACTCTGTCTATAGTTTGACCATGACAAGCCAAGAAAACATTATTTAGGGACCCACAACAACCCTCGAAATACAAAAATATGTACTGGCATGAAAACTTCCAAAATAAGCCAGTTGGATTAGGTGGGAAGCCATCAATCTCCACCTGGAAGCTGTGTAGGGTTTTAGACAACAGCAAAAGTGTAGAACCCACAATTAAAAAGACTTACAGAAGAATGTGTTGAACTAAAACTGTCAAAAGGAGCAAGTTGGAATAGGTGGGTAGCCACCAATATCCACCTCGATCAAACAATGAATGTAGTAAAATTGTCCATTGATTTCTAAAGAGAATATATTGTGTACTTGAAGACCCCTCGGTAGTTAATAATTATTTGATTTGTTCAAACAACAATTTGGGAGAGTTTGAACTAGAAAGTAGTTGTTGAAGTGATGTGTCATAGGTCGGAACTAGCCCAAACTATCGATTGGTTCATTGGCCTATCCCACCAAGGCTAAGCACATATAATTGCTTATCCTACCAAAAAAAACTTTACTCCACATTATCCGTGTGCTTTGATTAACGCTTTGGAAGTACCATAAAAGTCATGAGAACTGGTTTAAGGTTGGTATAATCCTTATCATTTACCAAAGCCATTGATCCCATGGTTTTTGGTTTGTTCGAAGAAGTTCCTCTCATTTCCATCTATAGTAACCATCACTCATGTTCATTGTGCCTCCTATAGCACCGACACAATTCCCAACATTGCTTCCGATATGAACCGAAGTTTTTTCCATCAACTATGTTGGGTAAAAAAATCCAAAACATAAAATGTTTAGACAACCCAGAAGTTAAATGGTCTTTTCTTCAAAGGAGTACATTAAAACTCCTCATCGTCAAACTCTCTACTCATTTTTCGATTTCCTTTAAAAATAATCAATCTCATGAGTGATGCGAACAACCTTGACTTAAATCTTTGCTTTCAATCTCCATCATATTGATCTTAAAACTTACTTGTCATGTAATGACTATGCAATCTATTATCAAATGATCCTCATAAGTGCTGCAATCAGCTGGCGATATCGAATTCCTTCTAAATTCAATGAGTGTTAGGTTTCCTGAGCAATCTCTTACGTATATATGTGTACAAATTTAAAGTGCTTTTTTTACCAAAATTACACATTGGTTATGAGCAACAAACCCAGAGAAACCCTATGTGAAACCCTAGGGTTTGATCTTTCTTGGTATGTGTGAAACCCTACTTCTACAATCCCATCGATTTTACAATCTATTACTTTTCCCCCGGGATTAACCATCTTTGTTTGCTTCGGTTTGCACCAAATATTATATTTTAAATTTCTCTGGTTTGCACCAGGTCTTAGCTCAAGAATTCTGGGTCTAACCGGTGACATTCCTCGTAAGTGCTCTGGTGACCTGGGAGTTGTTCCTTTTAAATGCTTGGGTCTCACCTGAGATTTTTGTATTAACCTTGCCGATGATATCGGTGAAATTGCTTGTAGGTGCTCCGGTTGAGTACTTAGTGCATTTTGGTACCTAGGAGTTATTAAATATTTTCTCCTTAGTGTGGCATGTGCTCGGGTGTTCATTACTTCTCTTTTAATGTTTATATGCCTAAATGAAATTTCAAAATGATTTAAATTTAATTTAAATGAAAACCCCTTTGTTAAAATTAACTAATTTAAATTAAATTCCTTCAATCTAAATTAATGATTGCATAACCCAAGTATTATTCAAGATGATAATGTTATCTTCTTTAATGATCATGAAAATGATTTAAACATATTAAACTTCAAAAACCCTTTGCGAAGGATGAGGTACATCTTACTCAAGCATTTTTGCATAGCTACGCAGAAGCTGAGCAAGGACACTTCACTAACCACCTTAAACCTTATGCAAATGCCAATGGAGGAAATTTTAAATACTCTTAAATTTCTTCTACACCCTCCAATTGAGCATGAAGAGGTTCTTCTGGTGAGCCAAGTGACCATGCCATTCAAGTATTTCATCTATGTAACAATCGATGAGGTGTTCATGCGAGAAACCTTAGGCGATTCATTTTGGCACTTTTGGGCGTAAGATTTCGATTCCTTGAGCTTCTTTGGAATCATAATGGAGAAATTCATAAGACTAGCCTATTTTCAGGATGAAAAATTCATTTTGATGAGCGTCGAAAAATTGCACTCAAAGGCATTTTTTAATGGAAGTTTGGGTCCCATTTTGGCATCTTCTTCTCTCAACTTCAGTTCTGACAGTTTCTCTATCATCTGTGACATATAGTATCTTAGTCCATCCATTGGAGCTGAGGCAATGTGTTGGAAGCACAAAAGTATAGACCCGCAAAAATAACCAACTGATGTTCGAAGCGCTTAGTACTATTTGGGAGTTGGGAGGACCAAATTTCTTCCGAGGTGCATTTCAAAGTCAGTGCAAGACCAAAAAATGTTGTGGTTAACTTATCTGATGCTAGATGGCAATTTAATGACCATGGTTTAGTTATTAAATTAAGAAGTGCAAAGTAAACAAGCTAATATGGTACGCAAATGCAATCTATTGGCGACACAGACAGGTTTGGTTATGACTACGATCATGAAACATATCAGGGATGGTGGGTATTAGTCATCAATTATCCAATTAGGCATATAAAGCTTAGTCATCAAAAATGATAGGATACCAACTAATGGTGAAACAAGAAGGATCTGAGTTAGAGGGGGATAACATAGGCGTCAAGACAAAGATGTGCCTTGCTGACCGGGTTAGTGTTTATGGATAAATTTGTGAGTGCGGACACAGACCAATCTCCCCAGATCCACCTGGATCTGGAACAAAACGTGACAAAATACTACTCTTTC
>JASDQU010420071.1:0-10184 GCA_032191745.1 Picea mariana
GAATGTTCCAGCACCAACTACATGGAAGCACCAACTTCCAGTTACACACGCTCCAACCTGTATAATAGAGAACACTTGTTCTCCCTTGCACCACCCTGCCAAACTGGTTTCTCTAGTTGCAACCAAATGGAAGCTACAACTTCATGTGTTCAAGCTCTCACTTGAACCTCTGAGGACAACAATCCTCCCGAGCACCTCCCAACCTCCCTAGAATATTAATGAATAAATAAAAAGTCAACTACGCAGATAAATCAATTCTTACCAATATTTCTTTGTTCTGTAAATATGGTCTTCTATAAACTGTTCTGTTGTTCTTCTCTTCCTCTGTCTGTTCAGCAGGTATGCTTTGCATCAACTCGTTCTCCCATTCTTCTCTGCTTCAACTTCTCTTCATCATCTTTTACTCTTCACTGAGTTTCTTCTCACACTGTGCATCTTCTCCATCTCACACTACACATACTCTTATTTTCCCTTTCTTACAGTTCCATTCATTTATCATACCGAACAACCAACCTCACGTTGTCTGTCTCATTTTATTTTATACACACACCAACGACGGTTCCACTTCGCATCTCCTTAGGCACAAGAAAGACAACTGTCCAAACAACTAAAACGCCAACTGATTTGCTATCATGAGTCTGTTTCGCTAACATATTTGTAACTCAGGAGTTAACTGAGAGAGAGAACAATAACCCTCTGATCTTTGTTCAAATTCACCTACACCATTGGATTAGATTCATGAGATCTTGCATTCATTTCCTTTAAATAAGGTTTCATCATTTTGACAATCCAGTGCTGAGTGTCTCGACACTTCATTTCCCGATCTCTGAAGTTTCGATATAGAACTTTTCTGTACTAGATCCTTCCCCAATATGACTATGGTGATAACCAAGTGCCTATGCAAAAAAGCGCTTTCGCGATCTCTTATTTCATGAATTTTAACACTGTGCTTCATTGACCCCAAGTCAGTGAAATTTCGATTGCTTGCCACATGTCCTGTGATTCGACGATCCAAATTTGATCTTGATTCAACGGATGTGATTGAATCACGATTTTTCATATCACGATTTTGACATCCTTGTTGCATTGCTTTCTTTGCCTCTGCATATTCGGATTCGCAAAATTCCGATATGGTATTAGATCAACAGTCCAGATCTGATCTTGATTTAACGACTCATATTACGTTGAGATTTCTCATATCACGATTTCGGGATTCTTTTGATTGTTTCTTGTCTCTCCATGTTGTGATTAGTGAAACTCCGATATGAGGTTGGATCAACGGTCCAGATTTGATCTTGATACAATGGCTACAATTGAATCCCAATTTCACGATTTCAACATTCTTGTTGCATTGGGTTCTTTACCTCTCCATGTCGTGATTCGAAAAACTCCAATATGGAGTTAGATCAACGGTCCAGATATGATCTCTATTCAATGGCTACGATTAAATGGTGATTTCGCATATCACGATATCGGGATTCCTGATGTTAATAAACTTTGACATCTCCAACTCTTGATCCCCGAAACTCCGACATGGAATGGAATCAACAGTCCAGATTCAACCTTAATCTGACGGCTCAGATTAAATCACGATTTTTCATATCATGATTATGCCCACTTCTCCTTGTACTTTAAAGAACGTGTAGGTTCTTCTTGATCCAATGATGGCCAGGTCCTGCTCTTGGATCTAATGTCTGAGATCTATCCTCCTTTTCAGTGCGCTCTTCTTGTCAATCTAACAACCCTCATTCTTTCAGGAATTTGAAGGTAATCCAACGATCAGAGATGGACTTCATCATGCCTGATCAACGGTTTAGATTATGCCTGTCTGTTACAAACCTCCTGTACTCATGCCATCTTCATTGTTTTACTTGCCATCAATGACAAGCATTTTCTTCGATCATTGTTGCATTGTTGGGATCATTGTTGCGTTGTTGGTCTTCCTGAACTCCTGTCTATTACAGACCTCCTATACTTATGCCATCTTCATTGTTGTACTTTCCATCAATGACAAGCATTCACTGTCTGTTAAATATTTGCCAACAAACAGTCGGAGCTCATGACATGTACCCAGTCAACAACTTTTCCAAATGTACCAAACACTGTCGATGGAGCTCATATATGGTCACTTTACTTCGATGGATCCAAATCCAAGGAAGGAGCTGGTGCAGGATGCATACTCATCGACCCAACAGGTAATAAATTTTTTATTTCTTGTAGATTAGAGTTTGAATGTACAAACAACATTGTCGAATACAAGGCACTTTTGCAAGGACTCAGGAAAGCGGTATTTGGTGATTCAGAAATTGTGGTCAGAAAGGTAAGAAATTCCATACATTGTCCATCACCACACCTGAAAAGTTATAAAGCTGAGGTATGCAATCTGATGCACAAGTTTTCCGCATTTAATATCAATTCCACTCCTAGATTAAACAATTCTGAGGATGATTTATTAGCTAACGTTGCTTCCAAACTTTTTCCCACAGAAGATCTTTCTCCAAATGAATTTTCAATTGAATTATTGTTTAGACCATCAATCCTATAAAACGTCACTAATTGGACAGTGTTTGATGATGATTAGCAGATCATCAGTTTTTTGCACATGGAGGAAACCTTCCAAGGTGTGGTTATTGATGAAGGCACCCATGATGAAAATATCCACAATTTTACGATAATATCATAGCCAAGGTCTCCTGAATCAACATGTGATCTGGTAAATTCTATCCCTAAATATGTGGTAAGACTAGAAATTTTTTATGATTTTCATGATAAATTCATAAAATCGATAAATTGTAAAACAAACAGTTCTTCCTTGACTCATGAAAAGGTAAATCTCGGGACTAAAGATAATCCATAATATATCAATCTGGGAATGGGATTTTCCGAGCAAGAGCAGACCACTTTTATAAAACTATTTAGATAATTCAAGGATGTCTTTGCTTGGACATACGATGATTTAAAAACTTTTGACCCTAACATAATACAACATATCATCCCCATGAAACCCCAGACTCAACCTTTTCAGCAAAAGCTGAGAAAGATGCACCCTAATATGGAACCAATAGTCAAGAAAGAGATAAATAAATTATTGAATGCAAAGATAATCTTCCCAGTAAGACACACGCAATGGGTGTCTAATCTGGTTCATGTAAGAAAGAAAAGTGGAAAAATTCAACTCTGTGTCGATTTTTGGAACTTGAACTGAGCGTCTGAGAAGACAATTATCCTGTTCCTTCGATGGAAAAAATTCTTCAGTAGGTATCTGGTTTCAAAATATTTTCACCACTAGATGATTTTTCGGGATACAACCAAGTCCTCATGTCTACCCCAGACTAGTTAAAAACCACTTTTCATACCCCATGGGGTACTTATGCGTACAGGAAAATGCCTTTTGGGTTATAAATGTTGTGGCCACTTTTCATAGAGCAATGGATATTGTTTTTTGTGGTCTCATCAATCAATCTGTAGTGGTATATCTTGATGACATTACTATTTTCTCCAAAAACAAGAAGGATCACTTGTCTCACCTTAGGTCTGTTCTAGAACGACGCCGCAAGTACGGAATATCTCTCAACCCTAAGAAGTCTATATTTGCAGTGGAACAAGGAAAAATTCTCAGATTCATAGTATCCATTGATGGGATGATCATCAATCCTGAAAGACCTCAAGCCATTTCCAAACTTCCTCCCCCCTCCAAAAAATCTATGCAATCGTTTTTAGGCGAGATCAATTTTGTCAGAAGGTTTGTCCTGAGTTTCTCAGAAATGGTAAGGCCATTGAAAAACTTAATTAAAAAGGATGATTAGTATAATTGGGGACCACAGGAAAATCAATCTTTTTATTCCATCAAAACATCCATAGTGGAGGCCCCTTCCTTGATGAGTCATGATTTCTCACAAGATTTCACTCTTTATACTTTCGCCTCTGACCGATATTATGCTGCTGTGTTGACCCAAAATAATGTTGAAAGAAATGGAATCCTCATTTCCTTTATGAGCTCATCCTTCAAAGAAGAAGATCTTAACTACCCGACTGTAGATCAACAAGCTTATACAGTTTTCGAAGTAGTGAAACATTTCCGATCATATTTGCTAAAATCCAGAACTAAAGTCATTGTGCCTTATCCTGGTGTCAGAAACCTGTTAGTACAAAAGGAATTGGGTGAAAAATGGACAAACTAGATGACATCATTACAAGGGTATGACCTCAAAATTACTCCTGCACAAATTTTCAGAGGTCAAGGTCTCTGCAAACTAGTGGTTGATTTAGTTGAAGAGAAACAGAGTGAAATTAATGTCTTAACTCTAAATCAGCATAGTCAAAATCAAATATGTTGTACACAAGTTGTTGCTAATTTTTGGTTTGATGATATTAAGTTTTATCTAACACACGGTTCTTCTCCTCGCCATATTGATCCAGAAAAGAGAAGAGAATTAAGATTAAAATTTGCACCTTTCCAGGTGGTAAATGGTGTATTATTTCGTAAAAGTTTTGATAATGTCCTCATGCATTGTTTGGAAAGAGATGAAGCATAGAGAGTATTATCTAAACAACATGTAGGTGAAGCTAGTGGGCACTTCGACGGAGACACCACTTCTCACAAAGTATTAAGAGTTGGGTACTATTGGCCAACATTGTTCAAATGTGCCCATGCATTATGTCGTAAATGCATAATCTGCCAAAAGGTTGCTAGATGAGTACAGAAGGCAACATTCCCTTTGCAACCTCTTTTGGTAGATTCTCCTTTTCAGTAGTGGGGTCTTGAAATTATAGGGTTGATTAACCCCATTTCCTCGCAGAAACATAAATACATCATTACAACAACAGATTATTTTACCAGATGGTTTGAGGCTGCATCACTAAAAGTGGTAAACACTAGTCATGTAATATATTTCCTTAACTCAAACATCATTACTCGATTTGGTATTCCCGAGTGTTTGGTCTTCGATAATGTTTCCTATTTTTCATCCCTCGATATGAGTGTTTTTTTCTTATAAAAAGGGATCAAACTGAAATATTCTGCCAGCTATTACCCCCAAGGAAATAGCTTAGCAAAATCGATAAACAAAATCCTGCTCAAAATCATCAAGAGGACAGTTTTCAAAAACCACAAAAAATGGCACAACGCGCTTTCTAACGCGCTATGGGCTGATAGGGTGACACCAAAACATTTTGTTGGTAATTCTCCTTTCTTTCTCATCTACGGAAGAGAAGAGATTCTTCCTTCTCATGTTCTGCTTCCTTCTCTGCAATTATCGCAGAAAGTTTAGGAAGAGGATTGTCCTCCTCTTGAAAGTCAAATTAATGCTTTGTTGAAATTAGAGGAAATAAGAGCACAAGCAAAAGAGAGACTAGATCAGAATCAACATATTGTGAAAAGATGGTTTGATTAAAACTCTTCTTCACATAGACACTTCCAGGTAGGAGATATGGTTCTCAAGTGGGATAATCCTTATGAGGGAAAAGGGGAACATACCGAGTTCTAGAACCTATGGTTGGGGCCCTTCATAATCGCTAAAAAGATAGGTCCCAACTCTTTCTGCCTACACAATATAGAGGGACAACTAGACACCTTTAGATTGAATGGCCAAGATCTCAAGAGGTATTTTTCGTGATAATTCCAGATCTACCTTTTGTACATATTTTTTTTTTTTTGATCTATTTTTATTTTCTGATTTTGGTTCTTTACATTTTGTTTGTTTTCACTACTTTTTGGTTAAACTTATGTCCGTGTCACCTTTTAGTTTGTGAAGGGGAACCATAATGAATCATTATGAATGAAATGTTAAGGTCTTGTCAAGAGCATGAATGTTGTGAATTGTTGAAACACAGACTGGATAAAGAAAATTTATGTTTGAAATAGATTTCCTAGTCTCAATTTTTAATTATGAGCAGACACAACCATCTTTAAATCTTTTTACGCTATCCCTTATTTTAAATAAAGAAACTCAAGTATGCCTTCCTATCCTTGAAAAATTATTTTCATCAAGAAACTAATTTAAAATCATAATGAAGGTGATTAAGTAGAAAATTAAAGGATGGAAAATAACAAGTGTTCTAAACAATGAAATTTTTAGCATCACCCCTCTCTTCTGAATATCTTTAAATTTATACCAGACTGTAAACAATTTCTCGAGAGTTGTGGGAAATGTTTGTAAAACTACCAGGATACTTAACATGTCTGCTGGCAGTGGGTAAATGCATGAATGATGCCAAGACAACTTAGTTGGGGTACTGAATAGGCCCGCTGGCAGTGAAGCAATGTCAGGATCAAGAAAATTCTCAGGTATAAATTTCGATATTGACCATAAGCATCCTTCATTTTGAATTGAAATTTCTTGGATAGGGTAGACGCATCAGAGTGGGTTAATTGACATCCTTGTCGAGGATATCGATGCCTGCTAGTAGAAGTGGCCCTGTCAACAGTATCAGAGCCATGGAATTGAACATTGTTTCTCTCATTTTTAAAATTTGTCACCGGATTTCAGTTCAACAAAAAGATATTTGAACTTGGAATGTGTAATGATTGTTGGGATTCTCGATGTCCTTTAGTTGTTTTTGATCTGTAATCATTCTAAGTAGTCCTAAAATGAACTTGTTGGTGATTCAAAGATAATCGCTTCTCCTAGTAAGTCACCATTGTTGGCAGCCCTATACGATTTTCGCCTTTTAAAGTGACAAATAACAATTATTGTGGTTCCTTACACTTCGTTATGTAAATATTGCTATTTGAAGGTGACTATTCGCGTGTAAAAAAGGTGTTTTGATTGTTCCTATTTTTATTTTTTCAATTTTATGCTTCGTTCATGAGTGAAAGCATGAATGAAGCATTGAAACTTATAATCATATTGCAATTGTATCCAAGGCTTATGTCTCTAGAAGGGTCAATGTTCTTACAATTCTTTTAATGAATGTTGTTTTGCTTTGAAGCTTACATATATCAATAAAACATTTGTTTTGAGTTGCTCCTGGATTATAAGCTATATCTTGATTACTTTGTAAATACATTAAGAATATATTGGCATTAAGAATATAAGCTTCTTCATTTAACGTCCTTGGTATATCATTTTTTATTTTAAATATTTTGATTGGTATTTTAACTTTTTAGATCGCATCCTCTCCTAACCTTGGAAAATCGAGGTATCTGTTACATATGATCATATTCAAACACAACTCGGTTGTACCTTGTTCTCTATTTGAGGTGGAAGTTTGAATCGACAGATCCATCATTACAAACCAGAGTCTTGGTTTTCGCTCTGTACTCAGGGAATTGATTACCCGAAATGACCAAATTTTCGTGGCTTCAAACCCCTTATGCTCTCATTTTGGTCATGCCAGGGTATTTGTGGGTTTTATTCCTTTGTTATTTTCTCTAGATTTCCCTTGTTTCTTCCACCCATTATGCTCACAGTGATTTCTGGTCGCTTTCGTGATTGCCTGTCCAAACCCTTATGGACCTTGTCATTCGTGTCGAGCCAAATGGATCCCAAACTTTGTTGTCGTGCGATGATGTGTTCGAAGACCTTAAGAGTTAGGGTTGGGTTGAGTTTCTCAAGAAATTCCAGGGTTATAACTTACAAGAAGACAAATAATTCTCCCTCACTTTCGATGAATGTAGAGCCAAAGTGGGTGATATTCAATTAGAAATCACTAAGGAATTTCTAAGCAAGGCAACGAGCCTCCCCCTCATCGACCAAAATGGTTTAAAAATTCCAATTTGGAAGAGGTACCATGGAGCCTGTTCATCACCTCTTGGAAAATTCAATGATGTGACAAAGGTATGCCACTTTCTCTTTTGAAATATATATTTCACAGTCTGTTGGTAGTGTTAAGGCAATTTGTTACTTGTGAAGGTTTTTACGGCCTCATCTTCCTTTATCACATAAGATTGCTAATGCATTTTATCAGTTTTCAGTTAAACATGCCATTTTAGTTATTAAGAAGTTTATATAAGATGTCAAAGAGATATAAATGACATAAATTTGATTCCATCTCATTGCATCATGGGTTGATTAAGTTGTTGATGACCCATCATCTGAAACTACTTAATGATGATTGGGATGCTTTTGTGACTCGCAATGGCTTTGTTACAGTAAACCCTGTGGAGACTCTAGTGGTTGATAAACCTATGCTAGAGAAGTCTCTTTTTCCCTCTAGAGACAGGCCAATGTTCTTATGTGAAAACCCTTGTGAAAGGGCTACGTCTGATTAGTCTGTGTGTGAACAACAGGATGTTGGCTCCAAGCTGGTCAAAATTCCTGAGTTTGAACAGGTTGTCATGTTAGGAACCAAATATCAATATATCATAGAAAAACATCAGAAAAAGTACTCAATGCCTTGAAAAAGAGATAATTTCAGATAATAAGCCTCTTCGAGGGGGAAACCTCCTTTTAACCCACTTAAATGTTCATGTACAAGATGATTCCAAATGAAAATGGCTCCTTGGTATATATATAGGAGACTAGGAGGTATAATTACAACTAATGGAATAAATCCGACATAAATAAAATAACATTACTAATCTAATATGCCCCAATTAAGGTGTAATGAGCCAATATTAGGGCTTAACATGCCCCTCCCCTTGAGACAAGTCGTGTCTGTAATGCTTGAGTAAGTCTGGATGCTTCTGTATAAAAGACTCATCTTTCCAAGGGGAATCTTCAGCCGGTAGTTTATTCCATTTATCTAACGACCCTTCTTAAATAGACGTATAGGATTATTAATAATAATTAATTTAATAATCTAACTATCCTAAAAGATTAGCTAAACAATAAATATTTCTTAAAATAACATTAACTAATTAATTATTATTAATTAGTTATTCATGATTGTCAATGACTAATTTAAGTATTAATTAACTCATTAACGAATAAGGTAAACAAATAAAAGGAGGATAATAAATTATATTATTAAATTAAGTTACGTACCCGAAAAGCGATAACATATTAACTACAAGAGGATAAAATAATAATAAAGGGGATAAGGGGCATTGACGACGAAAGGATAAGAAGGTAATAAATGGGTTAGGTAGGAAATAAATGAGGGGGAATTCGATGAAGGAGGGATATGGAGGGGAAGGAGGTTTACGAGAAGGACATTCTACGAGAGATTGGGGAGGGATTTTGGGAGCTCTGGGATTTGCAGAGAGAAGTCGAGTTTTGGAGTGGGATTGTATCAGTCAGGCACCGGGGTTGCTGGACGTTTTGGGCACGGGGGCCAGGATATCTATATGATATCCTGGAGCTAGGAAGTTACCTAGTTGGCAGGGTGGAACTAGGTTTTGGGCAGTGATTTACAATGCAGCAGCAGTCAAGAAGGCAAGCGGACAAACGAAGGGTTATTAGCATCAAGTTCAGGTATTTAAAAATTTTCAATTGTTTTTAATCTATTATAAAATTTTGTTATTATGGATAAATTTGTATGCGAATGTGCTAAATGAAGGAAACTCTTGAATTTTACTACTATGTGGTAAAATAAATGGTTGTTTAATTTTTTCGGCCCCTACATTTGGTATCAAAGCTCTTAGTTTGAAATATGGGCCTATGGGCTAAGTTCCCAGCTTCAAGCTCCAATCCCGCCTAACCTACAAACCAAACCAAATGCAAAAATTTTAAAACAAATATAAAAATAAATGTATTACAAATTTACCAAAGTAAGACATACAACTAGGGTTGTTACAGTATGTTTCTCCAAACACCTGCGATTGGGATCAGGGGTTTTATAGCATCAGCTTCCTTTCAGTCAATATATTCTAAAACTAGTCACAAACGAAATTTTCGTATCCAGATTTAACCTTTAAAAGTGTAAAACCAGAAGCTTAGATGAAAATTTGCACACAATTTTGACTGGCCTATTGAAAATTTTAACAAATAGGGGTAAAATGATGAAATATTGAAGGAAATCAGAGGATCCAATAATTTGAGTAACATCTTTTATTCTATGACCACAGTTCTTTTGTGAAACATCCATAATGAGTCACCTAATCAACTGACAATATAACAAGAAATGTAACTGTATGCAGTTAGATTATCAGACCCCATATAAAACCACAAAAAATGAGCTGGTACCTATTTTCCTAAAAAAAATGTTTACTCGGTCAAGAAGGACATCCAAGTCAATTTGTAACGACCCTCCTCGTTTACGTCAACAATTCTGATAATAGGTGCAAATTTGTTTTTTTGTTT
>JASDQU010420078.1:0-10184 GCA_032191745.1 Picea mariana
TTTGAATTATAATACACTCATCACTTCACTTTATTATTTACCTTTTAAAATCTCTTAAACCACTTTGATTACTTTGACCTTTTGGGGCTTCTAGATGACATATGAGGGTCCTCCAACTTCGTAAGGCCATAACTCTCAAACCGTGAAGATTTATGTGACGTTCTACATACCACCAGAAATGGCATGACATGTACTATCCATATAGAATAGTATTATCTGAAAATATATCATAACTCATACCATTATCCATCAAACAAACTTGGGTCCATTACCCAAACCTAGGGTCTCCAACTTCTCATGGCCATAACTCCCTAACCATGAGGAATTATGTGACGTTCCACATACCACCGGAAATGACATAACAAGAACTATCCATATAGGATATTTTACCTAACAAATTCACTTTCCTTCATCTCATTATTCCACAATTAAGCATGGGTTCTCTTACTCCACAAAGTGTCTTCCTGTGAGGGCTTTCACCATAAGGGGACCACTTTGGAGTTCATCCATATTTACTTCTTATCAACCATGACAAAAAAATAATGAGTCATAGTCACATCAAACACTATTGGGTCCATTACCCAAACCTTTGTGCTATGGGTCTTTCTTCAAGGGTTGACATCAATGACAACCAACCTTAATCAACATTAATATCATGACAGAAAGTACTTGGGAAATTTTAAGAAAGCCTTCTATGATTCCTTCATTGGGAAGAATAGGATTGTTTAAAGGAAAACTGATAACCCTATGTGGAATACTTACTCATGTTCCTATGAGTTCTCATGGAACATCAACAGAAGAAGAATTCAAGGTCATTAAGTTTGTTGAGAACAATGCTCCTTTTGCAATTTTGTTAGGAAAGACTTGAATTGAGAGAGATCAGATCCAAAGGAAAGAAGAAGAGGAAGCTATAGAATTAACAAAAACAAGAATTAAGATATTTCATGGCTAGTAGAATAGAGCGCTTACTAGAAGAATAGGAGAACAAGTCGAAGAAAATAAGGGCCAGAGACCTAGCTATTGAAGTTGAAAGAACACAAGAAGGCTTAAAGAACTTATCCATGCAGAAGAGAAGAGCACCTTCTCCAGAAACAGTAGGAGAAAATTATTACCCTTGAAACTTTTGAAAGACCCTTAGCAGTGCGTAGTTACTATGCTAAGAAATGATAAGAACAAGAATGGAAAGAGGAATCCAGAGAGGTGGATCACTAGAAAGAAAGAAAGAAGGCTCAGTAAGAAGAAAGAAAAGCTACAAAAATTGCAAGAGGTCCCAGAGAGGACTTCACAGAAGGAAGCCTTGCATAACCTGAACCTTTCTAGAATAGAAAAACAACACAGACTAGCACTTCGCCATCGTGAAGCAATATGACTATTGGAGGCATCCTAATCATTAGAACAATGCTCTAGAATGCTAGAAATGTTGTTATTGCCAAAAAAAATTCCATTGAATCATTGGGACCGCGCCCTAACAGATGGAATTGTATTGATTGTGGAATTATTGCCCATTGGAGGAATCTATTACAGTGTTGTCTATTTAACCAGTCGAATGATGCACCGAGGACACTTTTGTGAATTGTGATTATCCGAGCCCATAGAGAAATAATTGATTTAGTGCAGTTCTTATTGAGACCTTGCCAGCTGTTCTTCTTACCTTGAGCGTTTTTCCACCTATCCGAGACATTTGATCACGAGCGTGCATGTCGAGGGAACTTAGCACAGTAGAGAAATCGGTCGAAGAGATTTTGATTGACCTCATGGGTGAGAAGGTCATGTAGGAAGGACCACATGCCTCATCGACGAGAGGATTACAAGCCTCCCCATTGACTACACGTCGATCTGGGCCATCCCAAACTGCAACAGAGAAATGGAGCAAGCTTCGTGATGACTTGGCGAACGCGAAGCTCATCCTATTGGTCCTGCTTGACTATATCCCACCTCTAGCTACCATGGTTAGTCGTGACAGTGTCATGAGGGACTTCGACTATACATTGATCATTGTGTACCTCCCGAAGGGGATACACGCAGTTGGACTGCAATTGGGACATATTATGACTCTAAAGATCGATGATTTCAACTTGGGAGACCGCAAGAATTATGGAATGATCGCACCACATAAGTACTTGACAAAGAAAATGTGGAAGAAGTCGAAGATAATCTCCCAGCTGTGGACCATGGACATTGCAAGATCAACAATCCTTAATTTGATGAAGATACCACACTTCAACAGACATCAAGAGGTTAACGCATGCATTAAATGCCTCATGTCGTGCTACCATGGAGGTTACAAGTGGTTGGATAGGCGCATCACTATAGATCTGGCATTGATCCACCGAATCATTGGATTGAGCATGCAAGGACCAGACCCTCGGGACTTTTACCCAGAGAACACTGCAGATCACGCCCTGGCGCAGTGAATAAAGGACACCTACAATGATGTAGAGAAGGGGAAGCGAGGATACAAGTTAGCCTCCATCCAAAATGGCGCAGTGCGCCTAGCTTTTCAGGTGATAGCAGGTAATCTTGTCAGAAAGAATAGACCAACGCAGGTCATGGGATTTGGCATCGACCTTGAAGGAAAATGCATTGAAGGAATGCAAATGAATTGGGCAAGATACCTCGTCAACCAGTTGAATCAATATTGTCGTGAAGCGCAAGACCAGTGCTACGAGTTTCACTTCAGATGGTTTTTTATTCTCGTTTCCTTCATCGCTTGGGAGATGTCAGAGGGAGAAACCTTCCCTAAAGTCGAGCCATCCGAACCACTGGCCGCGAGGTTCACTACCCTCTGGTATTTGAGCAACATGGTGAAGAAATCTCAATCCAATGCAGTGTTCCACACCTATTACTTGCAGCTGAAAAGGGCCATTGAATCCTTCCCTTGCATGACACTGAATACACTTCATGGGTTCAAGCAAATAGAAAAGTTCCACACAAACATGAAATCCATTTTCATCATTGCATGTGGAGATGAATAGAAGGAAGAGCTCTAGTCCTATTACAAACTCATCAAGGAATATATGGAGGAAATAACCAAGGAATGGCCTGCGAAATTCCTTGTACCAATCGAACAGACAGAAATCTTCGACCCCGACCTCATCAGAAGTCCTTTAGTCACCCGCAAAGAGTATGATGGACCCAACAATTGTAAGAGGAAGAATGAACAAGTACAAGAAATGCACAATGCATCAGAGGAGACTATGCCAGATTCACCTAAAGGGGGAGGAGGTGACGAAGTAGACAAAGAAGAGGATGAAGGCAAAGAAGACAAGCAGGAACAAGGTAAAGTAACACTGCCTAAATATCCCTTTAAAGAGACAGAGATGTCTAAGCAAAGAAAGGTTTCTTGAAAGAAACCCTCAACATGAAAGAAGTCACGCGATAATAAGCCCCACTTACAAACTATACTTATGCTAGATGATATTGACCTCATCATCGCAGTTGTATCAGATACGTCTGAGGACATTTTGCAGCAAAGTGAAGAAAAATAGGAGACAATGTATGACAGGATCATGGCAGAGCTCAAAGGGGTACAACGGGCTCTTTATTCATGCCGCGCAGTGTCTACTGCACCGTTTTCATTAGGTGGCATAGAAGAAGGAGATGAGCCTGCCCAGCTACGTATAATAGAAGATGTGATAGAGGCTCTCCTTTGATGGGTCCATGAAGAGAAAGAGAAGGCCACAAAGGATCTGAAGCAAGCAAAGGAGGAATCCCTAGAGAAACATCGGGTTGTGTAGCAAGAAAAAGACGACCTCTAGGCGAAGTTTGCAGAGGACAGAGAGCAGCTCCAGAAAGAAAAAGAAAAGATGCTTGCAGATCATATTGGAGTTAAAGAGGTCGTCACTAGAGAAATGCGCTCTGTGTTGGGCCTAGCATAGATAGAAGATGAAAAAACTGAGAGACAAGTGGGAAATCTTGTTGAAGCCATTCAACATATCCAAGCAAGAGTAGTAGAATTGGAACTGCAAGCAATGTCAATCACTCCGTAGGAAGTGCGAGATCAGAGGGAAGAAACTACCCAGAGTGCAGTCGGAATAATCAAGGCATTGGCCTTAGAATGCAAGAAACTCAACAATTAAGTGTGCAAACCTATGATCACCTTGCAGAGGACTTCGAACTAAGGACATTGGATTCACAGCTCCAGGAATCCAAGCAACAAGCAACAACAGTACAGGCACAGTTGAAGCTACTGTTAGCGGTCGAGAAGATGAAAGGGTCACAAGAACAGCGCGCAGTTCAACAGCAGGTCCATGCCATCCAGAGTAAAGTCATGGAAGTGACCCAGAGACTTCAGCTGGTATAGGATGAAGCATGCACACTTTTTCAGGAGATTGAAGGACAAGGTGCACAACTGGAACAAATGGTCACCACAGTGGAATATCGCTTTGAAGGACCTGTCACCAAGAAAATCATTCAGGAGCTTGTCAAGCAAGAGGCTCTGGTGAAGCAACAAGTCAAGGCAACTCGAGGCCTTTGAAGAAGAGTTTCCTAGATGAGAGTGACTTGAGACGAGTCACAGGTGAGAGTGTTGGGGGCCTGTTGGCCCTCGACCAAGTTTTGGAGAGCCTTGGTCATGTTTGACCATTTTTGGGACTTCGACAAGATGGTCGAAGACGGAGCACCGAGGCGAGGCAGAGATCACAGGATCTCACCCCCTTTTACGAGATTTTTGGGTTTAGGTCTTATGTAACATGTATGGGATGTTGGCCCATGGGTTTACCCATTCTTAGGCCTCATTTATAAATGTATAAATAAGTAGCTAGGCCATGTAAGAAGAATTTTGACCAGATCTAAGTTGGATTTCTGAAAGATATGAAAAGGTTGCTAAGTGCGATTACTTGTAAAGGCTCTGTGCATACTATGTGTTGAGAACTTGTAGAGATAAGTGCAAGTGATTGTAAGAAGGCTCTGTGTTTTGTCGAACTCGAGGAAGGAGGATCTGGAAAAGTGTGTGCAGATCTCATGTCTTATGCAGAGTTGGTTTTGTGGCTTTTTGCATGTAATAAGATTGAAAGAACATAACAAAGAAGACGAAGAGTTGGTGGATGTAGCCCCACACAGGGGGTGAACCACGTATATCTTATGTTGTGATTGCTTTGTGTTATTGATGTAATTTATGCTTAGTGATGAATCTTTATGTATATTAGATGCATCTAATGTAATATATTAGTTATTAATAACATGAATGAATGCTAGATCTATTTGATGCTAGGTGCTAAATGGTTATATAAGCTTAGATCCTGTTGAATACTACGTTGTTATGTAATTAGGGTTTGAATATGCGATGTGAATAAGGGTCCAAGACTAATGAATGTTGATTGCTAAGTTCTTTGTTAAGTATTGTGATCATGGATCTGTTTCCCAGCTAGGTTGTAGACACTTGAGTCATACAACCCCCCCTGTCTCTACCTCAGGTGAGACTTCATCTGCTTCGCAAGTGTTGCCAAAAGGGTTCGTAGTTAGGGTTTTGTTGGTGTGTTTTTGAAGTGTTGAACCCTGTGTCTGCCTCTGTGCCAACATCAAGTTAAGCCATAAATTTTAAAGAATATGCATAATGAATTTCAAACGTCATTACTTGGAGAACTATCCTTCTTTCTGGATCTTCAGATACATCAAAGGAACCAAGGAATTTTTATTTTTGAAACTAAGTATATCATAGAAATGCTAAAGAGATTCAGAATGGAATATTGCAAACCAATTGCAAGTTGATCAAAGATGATGATTCAATGTATACATACCAGAGGCATTATAGGTCAATGATTGGTAGCTTACTATATGTGACAACATCCAAACCAGATGTAATGCAGGCAATTGGACAAGTCGTACGGTTTCAAGAAGCACTAAAGGAATGACATGCATTAACAGTGAAGAGGATTTTCAGATATCTCAAAGGAACAAAAGATTTTAGATTATGGTATCCAAAAGGAAAACATCTATCACTTATTTCCTACACAGATGCAAATTAGGCAGGTTTCATTGATGACCGACGAAGCACCAGTGGAGTAGCGTTCTACTTGGGTGAGTGTTTAGTATCTTGGATAAGAAAGTAACACTCATCAATATCTTTATCTACATATAAAGCTGAGTATATTGCATCAACAATATGTTGTACTTGGGTTCTATGGATGAAACAAACTTTGGCAGATATACAGGTTGAATATGATGAGCCGATTCCAATCTATTGTGATAATACAAGCGCCATAAGTATCTCAAAGAACCTGGTGATGCACTCCAAGACTAAGAACATTCCAATAAAGTATCACATTCTACGGGAATAGGTTGAAGAGAATAATATCAGAGTTGTATATGTGGGAAAAAAATAACAAGTGGCAGACATATTTAGAAAACCACTTCCAAGAGAAGCCTTCCAATATTTTTTCCAGAGATGCAGAGTAATTTCTACTCCAAAATGAATGCTTTTGAATGCTTATATGTCTTATATTTACACCAGGAAGCACCATAAAGAGGAAAAATTAGTTTGGCGAATCATTTTTAGGAAGATTTCAATTAGGAGGAGTATCCTCGAGGATAGTTCAGTTAGGGGGAGCAACCCTGGATGGAAAGATACCTTTGCCATTGATGACAAAGGGGGAGAGATTTATCAGATGCAAAGGTAAATATTTGGAAAAAGAGCACAGAGGCATGGTTCCAGGGGGAGAATGAGTGATATGACTTCATTATTGCATCAGACTATTTATATCAATTCCAAAGGGGGAGATTGTTGATTATTTTCGTTGCTTTTCATTGATGTCAACCCTTGACAAAAGTCCGATAGCGAATTCTGGTAGCCCAAAGGTTTGGGTAATTGACCCAAGTTTGTTTGATGTATAATGTTATGAGTTTTAATATATTTGAAGGTAATAATATTCTATATGGATAGTACATTTCATTCCATTTCCGTTGGTATGTGGAACGTCACATAACTCCTCACGGTTAGAGAGTTATGCCCATGTGAAGTTGCAGAACCCTCATGAGTCATCTAGAAGCCCCAAAAGGTCAAAATAGTCAAAGTGGTTGCAAAGAAGAATTTTTTAAAATAATAAAGTCAAGTGATGAGTGTACTATAAGTCAAATTGGACAAAAAAGAAATTATTTAAATAATAAAGTTAATGGAGAAATTATTAAGTGGACAAGTGGTTAGAAGTGGGTTAGCCCTAAAATAAGGAAAGTGGTTTAAGAGATTTTAGAAGGTAAATAATAAAGTGAAGTGATGAGTGTACTATAAGTCAAATTTGATACAAAATAAGTTATTTAAATAATAAATTTAATGGATAAATTACTAAGTAGACAAGTGGTTAGAAGTGGGTTAACCCTAAAATAAGGAAAGTGGTTTAAGATGGTTAATAAGTAACCCCTTAAGGAGGCTACATGAAAGTATAAATAAGAGAAAAGGCTCTCTGATTTTAAGCACACTTGAGCATATTGCATATATACAAGTGATTGAGGTAATCAATGGATATCTAAGCTGAATTTTAGAGGGAAGGTGAAGTAAATAAGGTTAAAATTCAAGAGAGGATAAATTCTTTTGATGATGCTTTCTAAGGTATGTTATTTACAGGTCATCTCACCATTTTCTCAATAACGTTTTTTCTATAATGATTCAGACTGTGAAATTGAGAGGTATTTGAGGAAACATATCCAAGTAGCTATGATAAAAACTTTCACTTGTGGGTCGTTGTAGTTTTGTATTTACACTC
Organism: Picea mariana; assembly: GCA_032191745.1. NCBI lineage: Eukaryota > Viridiplantae > Streptophyta > Pinopsida > Pinales > Pinaceae > Picea > Picea mariana. The sequence goes on from JASDQU010420078.1 coordinate 7,698, forward strand.
TGTGGAAAATAGGGTTTGTGGCTAGTCCTAAAACTAGTCTAAAATAGGTGTTTCAGGTAAAAACGTCATAACTTCTTCATAACAGATCCAAAATTCAGTAAGAAAAATTGTATTGGTTAGAGAACAATATTTATTACTCTATTTACCATTTTCATATCCATACAACAAACATTTTGTGCAGGGCACGCTCTACAAGTTCGCTCTCTAGAATAAGCCAAAATTCAACAAGGTATGCCATTTTTGCTATAACTCCTTTTCTAAGAGGTTCCAAGTAGTGAAACCTATAGGAATTGCATAAAATACATTGAAGAACACTGTGTACTATTTTTAAATCTTTATTCATTACAAGTACATATCCATTATTATTTCAAGTTAGGGTTTTGACTAATCCAAAATTAGTCATGTGAGACTAGAGTAAAGTTTGATGAAAATGCTTGTCTCTTGTTGTTAAAGTTAAGGAAGGTTTGAAGGTATGTGATAATATACACCAGGTCTATTACAGAGTTACAAATCAGATTTGGATGATGAAATTGATGAGGGATTTTGGTTGAGGTACATGTTGGGTACATGGTTGAGACAAGTAGTTGATGAGTTGGCACATACATGAGGTGTATAGTTGATGATGTTGGTACATCTTGATGAGTCATATTTTATGTGTATTTGATGCATGATTGTTACATATTTTGTGCATGGTTGATGCACTCATTGATGGTATAGGTTGAGGTACAATTGGTGCATGGTTGATGCCCTTTTTCATGGTACAGGTTGATTACAGATTCTTTGGACGAGTTATTGTGACAGGTTATTAGTACAAGTTTGATGCATGGTTGATGCATTTGTTTATGGTACATGTTGAGGTACCAGTTGATGTATGGTACATGTTGGTATAGGTTATTGGTACAAGTTGTTACAAGTTGAGTACATGTTAATTGGTACAGGTTTACATCAGTATATCTTAGAGTGATAGTGTGACAATGGTTCCATCATTCTAATTCTACGTCAGGGGCGAGGACAAGTGGTTGTAGCCACCTTCTGGTTGTATCCAAATAATTTGGGAGTTGGAGCTTCCCTCAGGTTGTAGCCTGAGAAACTAGGGGGTTGTAGCCTCCTTCTCGTTGTAGCCAGAGAATTGGGGAGTTGGAGCTTCCTTCAGGTTGTAGCCTAATAAACTAGGGGATTGGAGCCTCCTTCTAGTTGCATCTCGAAAACAAAGGAAGTTGGTGCCTCCTATTGAAACATATATATTTTTCTAAAACATTAGACTTTAAAAGTTTAATGTTGTTTAAACAAATACAAATGCGCACTTGGAAACTACCGTCGATAAAGTCTTCTGATTAATCTAATGGTCTAAAATATTTTCAAGTTATGGAGCCTCCCTTTCTTTAAAAAGTCAAATCACTAAGACATCTTTCAAAGTATTGAGTTTCGGGGTTTCGCAATACTAACAATTAGACATACAAAGAACTCCAAAGTATCGATATGCGAAGTTGCAAAACTAATTTGACTTAAATCGAGTTAATTAAACAATTAAAATGATTAACAATAATTAACCTTATCGCAACTTCATGTTTTGGGAATCCTGCCTCAAATGATAACTTAAACCCCCGATATGTGAAGTCGTGAAATCATTAATTAATCGTGATTATTTATAAACGTTAAACATGATTAATATTAATTAACCTATCACGATTTCGCGATTCAGGAATCACAGCTTGAATTGAAATAGGTTAAATCGGGACCCGAAACTCCGAAATGGATTAAGGTAAAACATAATTAATTAACGTATGAAATTGATTTATTAACAAATAAAACACTTTCATTTTACCATTGAGGTTATGCTGATTGTGTTACGGGTGATTTCAAATTTCTTTTCCGATCATGAAAATTGACCATTAATGTTATTAAATGACCAGCATGGGGAAATGATTTCAAATAAGATCCTGATTTAATGCCCAAATCTTTTAATTAAGATAATTAAAAATATTGTTAGAGAAGTTATATGCAGATCAAGGTGTCTAAGGAAAGAAAGACTTTTTCATTTTCAATTACATTCGCATTTTGGTAGATCTTACTTGGTGAAATACTCAGTCCTGTGTGTTTCCTGTGACATATAACAGGTGTTTAAGAATTGCTACCATGCCTCCATGAAAAGTAGCTAAAGAAACTAGTGAGAGTTTAGGCCATAGTTCAGAGGTTATCTCAGACACCTCACCCAGAAGTATATACACAGTTAAAAACTGGACGAATGTATTCAACATCCTATAGTACGAGCTAGTAAAATGCCTTGATGATTCAAGTGACAAAGAAAAGGAACAATTATCTACCAAACACAAGACTATTTCTCTGTCAGAGATGCATAAGTTAGCAACAAGGCTGAGTATTTTACCCTACAATAACATGATTAGATGGTCACTCTATTATGTGGATATCTCAATTAGAACTTGTTAGCGATATTTCTTGTAAAAGGGGTTAGAATGCAAAAGAAAG
>JASDQU010420081.1:0-10184 GCA_032191745.1 Picea mariana
GGCCCTTATAAGGTGTTGCAAAATATTGGTACTATGGCATACAAATTGGAGTTGCCTGCATCTTCACGAGTACACCCAGTTTTCCATGTTTCATGCTTAAAGAAGGTTATAGGTGACAAGATCCCAGTTCAAACTATATTGCCAGAACTTGACGAGGAAGGAAAAATCATATTGGGGCCTAAAGCCATCACTGACACAAGAATTCGCTAGCTAAGGAATAGATCCATTTCAGAGTATCTCATTAAATGGAGGAAACTACCGGCTAAAGATTCTACTTGGGAAGATAAGTCTTTTATACAGAAGCATCCATAGTTACTCAAGCATTGCAGACAATACTTGTCTCAAGAGGAGGGGCATGTTAAGCCCTAAAGCTCATTACCCTTTCATTGGGGCATATTATATTAGTAATGTTATTTTATTTATGTCGCCTTTAGGCCATTAGTTGTAATTATAACTCCTAGTCTCCTATATATACCAAGGAGACATTTTCATTTTGAATCATCTTGTACTTGAAAATTTAAGTGGGGTAAAAGGTTTCTCCCTCGAAGAGGCTTATTATCTGAAATTATCTCTTTTTCAAGGCGTTGAGTACTTTTTCTGAGGTTTTTCTATGCTATATTGATATTTGGTTCTTAACACCCAGGAAATTGGATTGGATCTTACGGAAGCACACACACAGCGCTTACAGCAGCTCAATGAGTTAGATGAAGCACACTTGTTTTCCCTTCAGTGCACAATTGTTATTCAACAGTAGAGAGTTAGGTGGCACGACAAGAATATCAAGAAGAAATCATTCCAAAAAGGTGATTAGGCGCTTCTTTATGATTCCAAATTTCAAGATTTCCTTGGGAAGTTGCAAACAAGGTGGCTGGGATCATATGAAATCAAGGAAGTCCATGATAATGGAACTGTCAGTTTAGTTACCATCGATGGGTCTGGTTCTCCTTTTTTGGTAAATGGACATCGGCTACGCTCTACCATCAGTCGCTTTCAAAAGAATCCTTTTGCCAAGAAGTAAGTAATGCTCCTACTGTTCAGATTTTAGCTAGCTGGGAAGGTAACCAAGCAGCTTCAGCTCCATGAAATTGTTGTTTTTTCCATCACTGTACATACTATATATATTTTTCTTTGAATATTTGATTGAGTTTTTAAGTTTTTATTTTCTAGGGAAGTCACTATAAAGAGATTTGGAGAACAAGGACTAGAAAGGGTGTAAAATATGACTGTAATGAAAATATAATTAGAAATATTTTCTGTTCTTTATTTATAACTCTTACATATCTTTCAAAATCCAAATTTCTCTTGTTTCACTTCGAAAAATCCATCGAATATAAACCTTGTTTTTATATAGGAGATGAATATGTCATGTTTTGCAACAAAAGTCGGACGACTGAATTAAAAAGATGTGTGGTTGTGACTATAGTAAATAGGAATGAATTCATGACACTGTAAACCATCTAATATATTTTACCCCCCCCCAAATCATTGAATAAACCTACCCGTAAAATTAAATGAATTTAGTTGATGAATAATCAATCCTAGATTCGCTAAAACAAAAATTTCTTCATGCGAGAGGTATCCAATTACTTAATTAGATGGTTCAATTTGAATATCATCATCATCTTCCTAGAACTTCAGTTTTTTTCCCTTGGTTGTGATTGTTGTTCCCTTTGTGGGTAATGTCATTCATTCAAAATTAACAGTTGTCATTCCCTTGGTCGCGACTGTTGTTCCCTTTGCAGTTAATGTCGTTCATTCGAATGTAACAACTGATGTTCCCTTTGTTGTGATTGTTATTCCCTTTGCGGGTAATGTCATTCATTTGAACGTAACAATTTTCATTCATTCGAACATAACAATTGTTGTTCCCTTTGTTGTGATTGTTGTTCCCTTTGTGGGTAATGTCGTTCATTCGAACGTAACAACTGGTGTTCCCTTTCTTACGATGTTGTTCATTCCAAAGTAACAGTTGTTGTTCCCTTTGCGGTTGTTCATGTGGTTGTTCCTTTCACTTGAAAGCAGCGATTTTTGTTTCTGCCAACAACACGTGTTGTTTTTATGACTGCTCCTTCTACGTTTAGCTATTTCTTTGGATATGAACTTCAATAACTAATTTTCAAAGGCATCACTTCTAATTATCATGGCAATGATATCTTATTTTATTTTTGGGAAATCTTTAGCATACCTTATCAAATTGTTTATGGATTGATTCTTCTGAATTATCTTAATATTGTTCATGATCCATAACCACCATAATTAGTTTATTTTCCCTATATATATACATATACTTGAATGATAATTTTCCTTCACATCATAATAAGGAATCTAAGGCACATTTTTACTTGGAATTATTACACTTCTTACGCCATCCCAAACTCTTAAGGAGTAGATGAGCCTCCCTTAATAAAAAAAATAAAAATAAAAAACAGATAAAAATACAATAAAATAAAGCCTAAAAAATAATAATAATAATAATAATAATGGAAGAAAAGAAAAAACATTCTCTCAAAAAAAAAGGATAGGGGGTCTCCTCATGAGCCAACCTACCACGATCATAAGAGATTAACATAAGCCACATTCGCACTATGGCTACCACACCAGGGCAATGGCCTTTGGCATTTAGGGTCAAAGGACAAGAGGTCTCATCACGAGCCAAATTTTTCACTTTGTTATGATCTAGTGAGTGGCATTGTTTTTATCTGGCTACCAAACCAAGAAAGTACCCTTTTTTTGGGGGGGGGAGACTATTCAAATTACTTATTGAGGATACTGGCTCATATATGGGTTAAATGGAAACCCTATCGAGGCTATGGACACATGCTTCCAGCAGTGGCTCTGCCTGTGGTATTGAAGTTTATCTTAATTCGCTAAGTTTTTATTATGCTCATAGATTTCCTTTCTTTAAGAAGAGGTTATCATTCTTTCTATATTCAAAACAAGGGAGGATAACAAAATTATTACAAGTGGCATACTTATAAAACTTGGACATATTAGAAATATTCGGAATTTCTTCCATAACACTTTGGATATTGGTATTTGGGCTTTCTCTTTCCACAAAAGATATGATTATCATTCATTTCCATGATTGATATTAAGTTGCTTTGGAAATTATTAACGGTTCTTCTACCCAGTGGCGGCGGCGTAATAATTAACCCATCACTTGACTATCCATCATTAATACGTTCACACATACGACCAGTCGAGTTCGACCTTTCACTCATTGGGGAGAAAACATTCCACACAATTATCGATAAGCCATATTGATTACAGATAATGGGAAATTATGTAATTATTTTATATACCATTTCTATTATGTAATTTTTACCATTTCTAGTAACTTTCTTTTACAGGACGGTCTAACAAATTTCATAGGTCGGAACAACAATTGTGCCAATTTTCTTGCAGAAAATATGGGTGGCCAAATTATGCGTTGTGAACCGACACTACTACCATTTACTGATCAGGCTAGGGAAATTCTAAATCGTTTAGGGTGGACACAGTTTTTTAATAGGATGCAGGGATTTGATGCAAATGTTGTGTTGGCATTCTTCCAAAATCTACAGGGGAAAATATCAATACTTCGAGGCATACAAATACCAGTCACTGACGCCATCATAGCCAAGGTTATAGGCCTTCCAAATGAAGGAACAAAATGGATTGGTAAATACACAGCACTCTAGGAAGCTCTGAAACCCTTTGCAGAACCAAGGGAGGAATTTGACAAGAAAGGAAAAGGCCTCAACCCCACTGCTCTTAGTGAACCTTGGAGGGAGCTACCAGGTGTGGTGAAAAGATACATTACATGCGATGGATGATATGATGTGGTGAGACCTCACCACCTCAATTTGTTGGCAGTGTTAAAACAACGATTAGTATTAAATCTGCCATTTCGTTTAATATCATTTTGCATGGGGTCGCTGGAAGAACTCAAAAAAATGAAGACCCTACAAACATAATTAGTCATCATGGGTTAGTAAAATTAATACTTGTCAGGGCCTTAAATCATGCACAAATAATGTGGGAGGACCTAATTGATCTCAATAGACCCTTGCAAATAGAGCAACTAGAAGTTCCCCAGTCAGAAATCCACCCTGAAATTCCTCCACAAGGAATTGAGGTAGTTCAACCAGAGGGAGGTAGTGCTAAAATAGAAATACTAGCCACCTAGCCTGAAATTGAAACGAAAATTATTCAATTGGCATATAAGAATTCAAAAAAAGAAACTCAGAGTATGCAAGCAGAAACATCAAAAAGGAAAAGACAAAGAACATTTTTTGTTTCTAAAACCCCCTCAGTTAAAAGAAGAAAGGGTAGGAAGACAAGACAACTTAAAAACACTCAAGAGACTATGCAAACAGAAGAGCCTTCACAGGAAAACCATGTAGGGAAGCAAGATCATTTATTTGGAAGATATGAAGAGGATATGGCCCAAGTGTTAGGAAATTTGGGAATGTCTCTTACTGAAGATACAGACGGCCCAGAAGAACCCCAAGCTCCAACCTCTCCTCCTTCAAACTTTGTCTTTGATAATCCTGATATAGAGATGCCATCCTCTCCTATGAGGGAATCTCTTGATATAGCAGAACAGCTAAAGCCTTAGTTTAAGGAGAGTAGTCCTTTACAGCAACAAGAATTCCTAGAGTGTACGGGGAATGAATTTCCAATTGATCAAGATTGTGATAACCTTGAAATTCCCCTTTGCTATAGTGGGAAAAACCCCTATGGACTACACTAGGGTTATAAAGTGCAGCCAGAGATGACCGTCAAAAGTCTCCTACTTTTAACCACTATCCCGACAACACCGCACATTCATAGATAAAATAAAAAGTATAGGGATCCGGTAGTCTTACCTTAAACTCCACGTCCGGTGTCGATCCCTTTGCGCTCGGTTGTTCCTCGACTATTGATCTCCTCCCAAAGTTGACCTGCATTCAACAAAAGACAAACAAGAAACTACGAACATGCATTCTATATATGAATTAGTGGTTTAGATGTCATAACAAAATGTAAATCAATCATCAAGATTAAACACATCATTTGGTGGGACATAAAAAGTACTTATTTATATTAATCTCATTGAGTTACTTACAAAATGAGATTAGCGACTGCTCCTCAAACCCAGTCCTGGGCTCCTCTTCACCAAGCTCCAACTTCTTCCATGTATCCTTCTTCTCTCACACTTCTCTCTAGAGAATGGGCATAGGCTTATGGATGAGGAAAAAGGAAAGCATAAGGAATTCTAGCTCAAAACTCACAATATGGTTGCAGATTCTTGGGGCAAGGGGGGAAAGAAAAATGGGCAGAGTTTCATTGTTGTTATGTTTATCCTTGGAATGAGACCCCAACACCTCTTTTTATTTTCTAAAAAGATGGTTATTCGGTTGGGTGACGGGATATAGGCAGTCAATTGGTTAGGAAACCACCCAATAGCCCGTAATCTCAACGAATCCTTTGCAAATTTTTATTTTTTGCAACTTTTTTGGGTACATGCAGGCTATAATGGTTCAGCTAGCATACTTATGCAGGAAGTAGTGGTGCATCTAGAGTACATACGTGGGCATTAGTGGTGCAGGGCACGTACATCTTCAAAAAATTGGTTTTTAAGAAGAGTTGTTCAGTATTGGTTGGAAAAAATAGTAAGTAAGATGGCCTAATGCCAAGTATGCATGTATGGTGCAATTTAGGGTTATAACACCCTTGGACATAAATAAACAGCAGAAGAAGGCAATAACTGAATCAGAAAATGGGAACACAAGAATAAGGCATTGAGGAGGAAGGTCAAGAAAATAAAGGTATCAAAACAAGTTGGCATATTAAAGGAAAAAATTAGACAAGTTAAGAAGCAGTTGGAACAGTCTGACAAATCCTATAGGAAGAATAAATCTAGGGGAGTTAGAATACAGGGAAGAAATCCACTTCCTAGAAGGGAAATTCATACTCATTGTTGAAACACAAACAGATTTTCATGCCCCCTTAGAATCGGCTGAAACAGAAACTCATACATATGCTCCAGTAATAGTAGAAAAATTTGTTCAGACCGAAGAGGTGATTCATTCCTTTGAACAGAATTCCACTATCAGAATATTGGAGGAAGAATTGGAACAGTCCCAATAGACATTAACCCAATGATGAAATGAAATGGTGATAGTAACAGAGAATCAGAAAATTTTCAAACAACTTCGAGCAATGTCAGCAACTGAAAATGAAACCTTTGTTGATCTCAGCAGAGAAAAAGAAAAGGTAAAGAAGGTGCAGGGTCATCTTGATGGAGCTTTGGAGCAAATCAAAATTATTTTCTCTATTTATTCTGATATATTAGCTTGTAGGGCCCCTGCTAATAATTATTCCCTATTTTTATTGGAACGATATTTTTTATTAAAAGTGAAAGCAATTAGGGCAGGAACACCTTCTGATTTTTCCATTGTCTCTGATTTTGTTTTGTGTTTCAAAGAAAAAAAAGATGTAGTAAAATACTTTTTGTGTGAATTATATATTCATAATTTCATTCTAGAAGAAAATAGAGATGAGAACCCCAATCCATTCACTGGGGATAGCCAATTTCAGGCCTTTTTATCTTTTGCCAAAAATCAAATTAGATGGGCCAAGGCACATAAGGTATTTATGAAAAGAGAAAATGGGCTAGACCTATGGGTCAGAGGAGAACCTTATAAACCCTTTGACACCATTATGTAATATAGAGAATTTATTAAGAGAGAAAAGGTTGTGGAATATTTAGCTCCCATCCATAGACATGTTGTATATTCAGGGTTGTAGTACTTTGGAGAAATTAGAGAAGAAGCCCTTTATGCTACCAAATTAAGATGGAGTGTCTCTTCAAATGAAATCAATAACAGGGAACCATTTGGTTCTAGGAATTTTCAAGAAGTTTCTCTCAGATTAGAAAGGTCTGCCAATATGATCATGGAAGCAGGTCCATCCTGGATTGGATGCAGGTACAGTGCCCCCATTATTTGGTATCCTCTAGAGGGTTATCAGAGTTTTTATGAACTCCGTAAGAAAAAGGAAGAACCTGCTTTTGAAGAACTTAAAGGTAAGCATGGCTTCCGGAGGTCTAGAGAAGATGCCTCTCCACCCTAGAGTCTCATTGCCTTGCATATGAACTCTCTTGTTGCATGAGGACATGAAAAAAGGCAAGTTGGGGGTATGTTGGGGTAAGAAAAAGGTATAAATATTATCCTTGTTACTTTGGTTTATGACATATTATTTGCTGACATTTCTATTAGTTTGAAGTAATTAGGGAAGAAAAAAATTAAAAAGCTTTTGAAAATGATATTAAATAATATTAGATATTTTATAAACTTTGGGTTTGAATTGCTTTGATTTTATGCAGAAATGGGAAATTGTTGTTAATCAAGGATAATCAAGAAGATCATGAAGATGCATAGACCATTGAAGATTAAAGAAATCAGGCACAAAACGGTTCAAGGAATATTGATTTTTTCTCTTGAGATCTTCATAAATAGTAAAAGCAATCATGAGGATCTCTCAATCCTCAGGATAGATTAATTCACTTATCTTATTGTAATATATAAAGAAGAGTGAACGATAGAGAGAGAAACCATAATTATGATATCCTAATTGTTGATACTATGTACAACAACCCAATTTTAAATGACTTATCAATCATGGAATTAATGGAAGTTTCAAGCGTTTTGACCATTTTCATGTACTGATATTTTTATAATAGTATCTTCTGAAGACCGTGGGACTGGTCGATAGGAGCTACTATCTTATCTATAATTTTATCAATTCTGTGGTAATTCTGTGGGTTGATATTTCCTTCGACAGTTATAATAGATTCATTAATGTGTTGTTTCTATTATGAATTGATTGTGTTATTCCATTCACAGAAAGTAGATGTTTTAATTGGAAATTATCGATTGTTGTTCCATTGTCAATTGTTGTCAATTTATCGCTTGTTGGTTCTCTTTATTAAAGTTTTCATTTTTTGTAACTTCCATTAAGTTTGCATTTTTTGTTCCTTTCATTAAGTTCGCAATTACTATTCCTTCTTAAATCTCAATAGATCATTGTTCCTTTCGAATAGGTTAATTAATCATTGTCCTTTGAGAGATTGATTCATTGGCGTTTTCTTAGATCAAATTGTTGTTTCTTGGATAGATGAATGAGTTGAGTAATTAATTGATGTTTCTTTTCAGGGTGTCTTATTGCTTAGAATATATTTCCTTTTGATTGAATCATTAGTTTCAGAATTTGAAGTTATTGTGTGAAGAACTTGATTATTACAGTAATTTAGATAAATCCAAATTTGTTGTAAATGAACTATATGCATGGTTTAAACCTCTAAAACTTATCCGCGTAGATTTTTCTGACAATCTTGAGAGAAAAGACAAATCCTCGGTTGATAAAATTAATGTCAAACTAAGGTTGTTTTTAGGACATCTTTAGAACCCAACAATGTCCAAAGTTGTTTCACTTGTAGCATTCCACTTTAGTACTCAAGGATTCAAACCTATTGTATCTTTTGCTTTTGTTTCACTAGGCCTTCTTGAATAACCATTTCGTGCATAAATTGCATGGTTGTTCTTGTTCCTGCTATTTTTTCTGCAATCTACAGTCTTATGTCCAAAATTGTTACATGAATAACATAGTTGAAGCAAGATAGTTTGATACTTGGGAGTTGAAGATCCTATAAAGGGATTTACTCTTATGAATCCTTCTTCTTCTTGAGGCCTTTTTGTTTATTATTTTTGTTCATTCTGAAAGCTGAATCTTTTGGGTGGTGGAGTATCTTTGTGATCTTCCTTATGAAACTTCTTATCTTCTTCCTCATCAAGAGATCCTCTTAATGTCTCTACGTAACTTCTTGGTATTGTTTTTTGATCTGTTGTTTTGGATATTGAGACTTTTTGTGTCTGATTGTATCCTAGTCCATACTTGTCATGATGTGGCCTTTGACTGCTAATAATCTCATCCAAAACTTTAGAGTTTTTCTGCATGTTTTTCTTCCAAAGGTATTTTCTCAATGTGACAATCTCTGCTTCCAAACTTCCAATCATATTGTCTCTTTCTTCTACCTATTCTCTGAGTGCTTCTTCAATTATATTGTCTTCTTCTAGTTGGATTTTTAATTTAGTGATCATCTTCTCTAGTTCTTCGGATTTGGAATTTTGAACTCCCTCTTTTTTTTTTAGTTTTGCCTGTAGTAATTTTTTTTTCCTATTTTCCATTTTTATAACTTCTATGCCACTCAACAATTCTTCTTTGTAATCAATTTTTGCCTCTTCATATTCCTCTTCAAATCCTTCTTCATCAGAGTCTTATACTTCCATAAATAGTACCCTTTATGTATCACTATTGCTGACTTCATCTTCGTCTGATGAGGAACTGTCTTCTTGGGTGCAAGGGGTTTTCTTGAAAAAATTATTTTTGTTTATTTTGCCATTTTGTATTTGTTTCCTTTTAGATTCATATTCTTCACTTATTTTATTTTTATTATGGGAACATTTATTAGAAAAATGACTAATACCATCACAATTAAAACAAATCAACGAAAGATTACCTTTATATTTTGTGGTTCCCTTTTTCATCCTTCTGACGAAGTTGGCTACTTCTTCATTGTCTTCTGAGACATCACTGCTACTACTATCTAACTTTTTCATTTTCTTTTTCTTTTGTTTTGTCTTCTTAGATGCCTTGAATGTTGCTTTCTTTGTAACTGGATTTTCTTTCTTTGTTCTCATCTCATAAGTTGTGAGTGTCCCATGCAACTCATCCATGGTCATTGTAGCTAGGTCCTATCTCTCTTCTAGTGTTGAAATCTTTGAATAAAATCTCAGTAATAGTGATCTCAATACCTTTTTGAAAACATATTGTTCCTTTATCTCATCTCCAAGACCTTTGATATTGTTTACTACTTCATCAACTCATAGGAAGTAGGTTGTTATGCATTCATCTTCATTCATCTTCAATTGTTCGAACTTTCCTATGAAAATTTGAAGTTTAGCTTTCTTGATTTTCTCATCTCCTTCATATATATTCTTGAGTTTGTCCAAGATGTCTTTCATGGAATCATGGTGTTGGATACTGAGAGGGGGGATGAATCCGTAATAACGTAATTATAATCCTTTTTCTTCAAATGTTATATCAATGTAGAATTATTATCCAATAATGAGCAGTAATAAATAAGCAATCACACACAT
>JASDQU010420082.1:0-10184 GCA_032191745.1 Picea mariana
TAGTGATATCTGGGGAAGATTATAGTTCTTATAGATTTTACGTAGAGGGCATGTAGCTAAAAAGGACTTTAAGTATATGTACTACAGACTACTAATTTCACTTTGTCAAAAAGGTTAGTTTGTTGAGATGAAGAACTATGAAAACAACCATTTGAGAAAGACATAGTAAGACTGCTATTTAATTCCATGCATACATATAACTAAGTTATTTTTTATATAAAAATTTTGGTGGATGGAAAATAAAAGTTGTCAAACCTTCTTTTCTATGATGAACAACAAAAATACATGGAAAACATCAAAGCCCAGCAGAAGAGACAAAGAAACCCTTCAGGAAAAAAATCCAAAAGCATGCCAAGAATATTCTCAACTACTATGAAGAAAAGATACAAGTTATGGCCACTAGAGTAGCAGAAGAAAAATAAAAATAATTATTATAATGTCAAGTTTGAAACTGGACCAACTGCGTTGTTGTACACCTGGTCTCCAGAGGTACACAAAATACAACATGACCAAAACCTTTGTACCATCTTTATGAGCATAGAGGTTCAAAGCTATAGCTGTATAACATATGTGCTCCGTGACTAAGAACTTGTCAGAGATAATATCAACAAAGATGTATCTATACTATAATATCCTATAAGTTAACAAAGTGAAGAATAAACCTTGAAAAAACCTTTTTTACACTGCCATTGGGAAATGGCTCAAGCAATCCAAAACACCTCAAAGACAAACATAAAAAAGCCATCACTTCATGATAACATGCTCAGCTAAACCAGTAACTGTAAGCACAAAGGCATGCTTAATATGCCAGTCCCACTGAATTTTTACCTAAATCATAGAAATCTTGAAGGCTTGCCCATCTTTTTCCCTTTATGTCACACAAAGCTTTGTTTGGTCCCAACATTTAGAATAGCTGACCATATGCTTTCTTGTGGGATTTCTTTAGACCAATAAACCATCAAATTTGGATAGAAAGATCATTGTACCTTATAGTATTCTATAAGCTAACCAGTGGCTAGTTATCATGTGATAGGTATAAGACTACAAGGAACATTAGCTAATAGCTATCAATCGTCTTGCTTCTTGAAGAGTTCTAAAGATTTTAACAGAATTCAATTGAAAAGATAAAATCCTAGAAACTAAGCACGATACCATGCCTGAAATCATTTATATCTTCTGACCATTTTTGTTTGGACGTCAATCATTTGTCTCGTCCACACATCATTTTTGTGCTTTTGACCCTCCAGCTCTGGAAGCAGGGCTGCCTTTTGGAAATCGGTAAGTTGTTCTATCTTGAGTCCCAGCTTCCATGTGTTTGGCCCGGTATGCTCTGTTTCTTCGATTTTGTAATTAAATGAATTTAACATTGAGGTCTATTTTACTGTAATATAATACAAGCCTATAGGAATTTATGCTAAACCAATAAATTGTCGAGTAAATAGATATACGGGCATTGGGGGAGGAGTGGGACAAACTACCTCGCGCAATGGAAATTCATCTGCTTCATGCATGTGCACAACATGGCCCATCTTTGGCCTCTTTTCTACATCCGGATCAACACATCTTAGTGCCACCAAAAGTGCCTTCTTGAGAGCTTGTGTAGATGGTTTTACTTCTAGATTTGGATCTAGAACTTCTTCAGAGCATCTATAACCTACCATCATCTTGAACCAATCAACAAGGTTCACCTGCAGCATGAGCCCGTGTAATTATTCCAATGTGAATTTTATGAGTGTATCTCCATTTTTAGCCTCTTGGTTATACCTAGAAAATGCATATAGTTATAATGTAATATAGACGTAACTCTCCTGCAGATCTACCATAGTCAACTGGTTCTCATCCAGTGATAGCATCTAGGAGGAGGACCCCAAAACTATACATGTCACTTCTTTCATTCAACAGCCCAGTATTTGCATACTCTGGGGCAACATATCTAGAAGAAACAGTAAAATCATGGAAAAATTAAGTCATTCATTTCAAGTTTGTAAAATATCCAGTGTGCTACCAAAAATATCATTGAAGCACCTAAAAGTGTTGATTTTGACAGATTTTGATTATGTATACAAATCAATCAAACCAACACAATACAATTGATGATAATATTAGTGTAAAAATTTAAATATCAAATAATGTAGTCCATCAACGCTTGAATTTGCAATTCAATTTTATCTTCAAGCATAATCTAGACAAGAAATTCAGGAGCTAACAAGAAATGTTTGCAAGACAAATAAACAGGAACAAACCAGCCAAATAGCAGTGCATAGAATTTTCAGTTAGAACTGCGAACACAAAACTAGCCATAACAAAATATAACACAAACAAATTCCAGAGGAGAGAGTTTCCATGCTCATATAAAGAGTGATCTAATGAGAGCGAATTTAAGTAAAGAAAATCTAAGACTTCTTAAGAAATGCTAATGGTCCACCAATAATATGCCAATGCACAAACTTTAGTATAGTACATA
This sequence comes from Picea mariana, assembly GCA_032191745.1. Lineage (NCBI taxonomy): Eukaryota > Viridiplantae > Streptophyta > Pinopsida > Pinales > Pinaceae > Picea > Picea mariana. The sequence goes on from JASDQU010420082.1 coordinate 2,465, forward strand.
TACTGCAACGTCAGTCAGGCCATGGTCTAGCAGCAAGCTGGAATGCTTGCAGTGATGATGACCTAGGTTCAAAACCTGGAGGGCACACTCCCGGCAATAATATTGTTAAGCAAGCATTTCAAGGTGTGGGTTATGCTAATGCAACAACATTGATTCTCATCATGGGTGATTTTAGGGGTGAAATTTCACTCATGGGAGAAATTAGGGGGTTTGGAATTTTGGTTGGGCAAATTATTTACATGGAGTGGTTTGAGGGATTTGAAAATATATAGCCCCAAGTTTATTTTCAAAAAATTATATATATAACCCTTATCCCATGGATATTTGTGAGAGAAGAGCATGGAAATCCATTTTCGACCCTTAAAATTCGAACTAGATCCTCCCATTCGCCCTAATTTTCTGGTAAAGGCAATGATTCAGAGGTATTTCGCCCCCATTTTCTAGTAATGGAAATGATTAAGACCTATTTCACCCTAATTTTATGGTACCGACAATTATTCAAAGGTATTTCACCATGGGCACCCTCAAATCAGGAGTGGAGAGGCCCTGCAACTGCCTTACCTTACCTACATTGAAGGCTGAGTGGAAAGAGTGAACAGTGGGGACAAATGCATATTCATGTCATATGAAGACAAGCATGATCAACTTTGATTGTACACATTTTGTTTATTTTGTTATTTGTTGTGCAACCCAAATCTAAGATCTTACAGGTAAGATGCCTGTCGTTCTTGCCAAAAACAGATTTATTTTCTAAGCATATTAATCTTTTGTACTAATAAAAGGTTTCAGTTATTATAAACATGGAAAATTTCTTACCTCCTGCTTTTGATTCTACATAATCTACCACCGGTGTTATTTACTTTGATGAAATCAACATAACCCCATTTGGATGAATATTACTTGTTGGAGATGGAGAACATAATGGTGGAAATTGGTTTTATTAATGTCCGGTCTGTCCTTACTGAACCAAGACACATAATAGTAACAGGTTCTATACCGAAGCTATAACCAACCATCTTTTTTTTTTCTTTATATGGACTTTTCCAATTACTGAAAATTATATTATGAGGTCTAAGGGTACCAATTGTACCTAGAATATTGACATTGTATTCTTATAATCTACATGATACATTCATAGTAGTGAAGTTCTTCCTTCCTGTGAGAATTTGGTTTAAAGTGTGCAACAATTGTCACATTTGATTCTATACAGTCTGTGAGTAAATGTTTTTTTTCATTTATCTATGTTTGTCTAATGGTCCAAGTTTCTTTCATCTTCAAAAAGGTGACTTGCATATAAATGTCACCAAATGGGGAGCTACACTAGTCTCCCTCACTCTTCCTGATGCTAAAGGTAATATTACCTCTAAACCCTAAGCTATATTTCAACTCCTTTACCATATTTTCAGTAGTATCATGACATTAAACATGTTAATGTCTATTCTCTTTTACCATATTTTCAGTAATCTCATGGCATTAAACATATTAATGTCTACAGGTCATATAGCAGATGTTTCTCTTGGACACGACTCTTTAGCTTCATACATGGTATCAAATCAAATGTTTCTATGTACTAGAATTTCTATTTGGTACAGCAAGAATTTTTCCATAAACTTTCATAGTATTAGCATTTCTATGTGGTAAAGCAAGAATTTTTCCATAAACTTTCTATGTGGCACAACAATAATTTTTCCATAAACTTTCACAGTTCTGCCTTATCAAATCAAATGTATCTATGTATTAGTATTTCTATTTTGTACAGCAAGAATTTTTTTCCATAAATTCTCACAGTTCTTCCTTCTGCATGGGCTTGGATCTCTAGTTTTAGATGGAGTTTGTTGTATGTACATTAAAATGTGGGATATGGTGGACTATCTTGTGATGATATGAGATTGATTATTGATGCATAACGTGAGCTCCACTAGGCCTTACCTTGGTGCCATCCTGGGTCGTGTCTTCAACAGAGTCAAGAATGCACAATTTATGCTAAACGGGGAAACCTACCATTTGCCCAAGAACGATGGCAATAACACTCTCCATGGTGAATTTCTTCTTGCCTTCCTTTTCCAGTTTTTCATTTATTTGGCTAACTAGAGCTCTGTAAAAAAAATTCATGTATGTGAACACATCATGTTGGGTTACATATATGTGTGCACTGTGTATTGATGACAGTTTTGTGGTATGTATGAATACAGGAGGGTTGAGAGGCTTTGACAATGTGCTATGGAAAGTGAATGAATATAGGGGAGGAAGGAAGCCATTTGTTAAGTTCACCTACCACAGCTTCGATGGGGAACAAGGTGAATCTAGATGTGATTTAGCTTTAATTTTACTTACCATAGCTTCGATGGGGAAAAAGGTGATTTAGCTTTTGAATATGGGTGGGATCTTACTGTGGAATTTAAAATCTCATCTCCTTGCCTCTGAGAGGTATTTCAACCTCCAAAGGTGCATACTCTTAAATTTGTTGGTAGGTAGAAATGGGGTTTGGTTGAAACGGGGGATTGTGGGTTTGCAAGTTGAAAATACTTTTGTGTGCTAGACTGATTTGAGAGATTTTGATTAGGTCTAATAGCACTCCAGACTACAGGCATGGAATAAACTTGCAAGAAAGTGCTGACCTATTAACTGTCCTGATAACTGCGAGATGCACTGGAACTATTAATAAATTACAGACTGCTTGTTTACTATATTAATAGTTTAGGGGATGAAAAATCACAATTTTGGACAATGCAATTGCAAATTCTAATATTGTAAATGGATTTGTTGACCCTGTTTTCATTGTAGCAACTCCTCACTGCAATTTCAATGATAAAAAATTGTAATTCTACCTATCCATTAAAAATACTTTGATGAAATCGACATAACCCCATTTGGATGAATATTACTTGTTGGACATGGAGAACACAATGGTGGAAATTGGTTTTATTAATGTCTGGTATGTCCTTACTGAACCAAGACACGGAATAGTAACAGGTTTTGTACCGAAGCTATAACCAACCATCTTTTTTTTTTTCTTTATATGGACTTTTCCAATTACTGAAAATTATATTATGAGGGCTAAGGGTACCAATTGTACCTAGAATATTGACACTGTATTCTTAAAATCTACATGATACATTCATAGCAGTGAAGTTCTTCCTTCCTGTGAGAATTTGGTTTACAGTGTGCAACAATTGTCAATTTGATTCTATACAGTCTGTGAGTAAATGTTTTTTTACATTTATCTATGTCTGTCTAATGGTCCAAGTTTCTTTCATCTTCAAAAAGGTGAATTACATATAAATGTCACCAACTGGGGAGCTACTCTAGTCTCCCTCACTCTTCCTGATGCTAAAGGTAATATTACCTCTAAACCCTAAGCTATCTTTCAACTCCTTTACCATATTTTCAGTAGTATCATGGCATTAAACATGTTAATGTCTATTCTCTTTTACCATATTTTCAATAATCTCATGGCATTAAACATATTAATGTCTACAGGTTATATAGCAGATGTTTCTCTTGGACACRACTCTTTAGCTTCATACATGGTATCAAATCAAATGTCTCTATGTATTAGAATTTATATTTGGTACARCAAGAATTTTTCCATAAACTTTCATAGTATTAGCATTTCTATKTGGTACATCAAGAATTTTTCCATAAAATTTCACAGTATTAGCATTTCTATGTGGCACAACAATAATTTTTCCATAAACTTTCACAGTTCTGCCTTATCAAATCAAATGTATCTATGTATTAGTATTTCTATCAAATGTATCTATTTGTACGGCAAKAATTTTTTTCCATAAATTCTCGCAGTTCTTCCTTAACTTTCACAGTTCTTCCTTCCACATGGGCTTGGATCTCTATTTTTAGATGGATTTTGTTGTATGTACATTACAATGTGGGATATGGTGGAATGCCTTGTGATGATATGATATTGATTATTGATGCAGAACGTGAGCTCTACTAGGCCTTACCTTGGTGCCATCCTGGGTCGTGTCTCCAACAGAGTCAAGAATGCACAGTTTATGATAAACGGGGAAACCTACCATTTTCCCAAGAACGATGGAAATAAAACTCTCCATGGTCAATGTCTTCCTGCCTTCCTTTTCCAGTTTTGCATTTATGTGGCTAACTAGAGCCCTGTAAAAAAAAAATCATGTATGTGAACACATCATGTTGGGTTACATATATGTGTGCACTGTGTATTGATGACGGTTTGGTGGTATGTATGAATACAGGAGGGTTGAGAGGATTTGACAATGTGCTATGGAAAGTGAATGAATATAGGGGAGGAAGGAGGCCATCTGTTAAGTTCACCTACCATATCTTCGATGGGGAACAAGGTGAATCTAGATGTGATTTAGCTTTAAGTTTACTTACCATAGCTTCAATGGGGAAAAAGGTGATTTAGCTTTTGAATATGGGTGGGATCTTACTTTGGACTTTAAAATCTCATCTCCTTGCCTCTGAGAAGTATTTCAACCTCCAAAGGTGCATACTCTTAAATTTGTTGGTAGGTAGAAATAAGGTTTGGTTGAAACAGGGGATTGTGGGTTTGCAGGTTGAAAATACTTTTGTGTGCTAGACTGATCTGAGAGATTTTGATTAGGTCTAATAGCACTCCAGACTGCAGGCATGGAATAAACTTGCAAGAAAGTGTAGACCTATTAACTGTCCTGATAATTGCGAGATGCACTGGAACTATTAATAAATTACAGACTGCTTGTTTACTATATTAATAGTTTAGGGGATGAAAAATCACAATTTTGGACAATGCAATTGCAAATTCTAATATTGTAAATGGATTTGTCGGCCCTGTTTTCATTGTAACAACTCCTCACTGCAATTTCAATGATAAAAAATTGTAATTCTACCTATCCATTAAAAATACGAGAAGATGATAAGTCAAAGTTTTGGTTGATATAAGACATGTTCATGTCATTCTCACTAGCAAGTTCCTTTTAATTTTCAATATGTCACATTCTCTAATGTTGACAGTCTTTTTCCCATAGAAGATTAAAGGTTTTATTATATCATTATCATGGAAATTTGAAAATTAGATTCCAATAAACTATCAGCCCAGATCTTTTGTCCTTTAGAAGACCTTTCCAGTGACTATAAGATGAGAAAATTTGGACTTTGAGGCCATTGTTAGATAAGACCAAAATTGGCATGTCGGAGATTCCCTGAAACTCATTGTCAAATGCAAAGAAAATGAAATTGGTAGTAGATGGATATGCAACAACTAAATTTCCTCTAGAAATGATTTGGATAGACATTGATTATATGGATTACTTCAAGGATTTTACTCTAGATCCTCTGAATTTCCCTAAGATAGAAATGCAAAAGTTTGTTGAACGAATCCATGCTAATGGGCAGAAATATGTTCTCCTTATTGACCCAGGTAAGTCACAATTCATTATTGTCATATAATGGGAGAAAAAGAACATAGAGAAAGGAATAAGAACTGAACTGTGCCATAATAGTATATTCTGAACATACAAATAATTTTCTTAATTGTGCAGGAATAATCTTAAATGAAACATACAAGACTTTTCAGAGGGATAAAAGATGAAATTTTTGTTAAATGAGGAGGTGTACCATATCTGGCATAAGTGTGGCTAGGCCTAATACACAGTTTTTTTGGAAAACTCAATCCCAATACACAGTTGTTTTGGACAAAACAAATCTTTGAGTTTCATGAGACAATTGCATGGAATGGCCTTTGGCTTGATATGAATGAAGTTTCCAACTTCTATAGTGGGATCACATATTCCTTGTCGAAGGAAGGGAATTTCCATGCACAAACATATTGTTTCTTAGTTTTGTAGAAATGACAACACCACCAAATGGGATGATCCCCTTTACAAAATCAATGCTTTTGGAATACAAAGACCACTGGGTATCAGAACCATGACTACTAGTGTAGTTCACTATGATGATATCTTGGATTACAATGCTCATAATCTATATGGGATATCAAAGGCTATCATGAAAAACATAGCATTGAACTTGACATTAAATAATATGCCATTCATACTAACCCATTCTACCTTTTCTGGATCAGGGGCTCATACTGTACATTGGATAGGAGACAATGTTGCAACATGGGATGATCTCTGGTACTCCATACCTACAATGTTCAGCTTTGGATTGTTTGGATTCCCAATGGTAGGTGTTGATATTTGTGGATTTTCACAAGACACAACTGAAGATGTTTGCAATAGGTGGATTCAACTAGTCTCCTTTTATTATTTTTCTAGAGATCACTCGATCAAAGGATCAAAGCACCAAGAGATTTACTTATGGGATTCAGTCACAAGGTCTGTAAATAAGGCGTTAGGTCTGAGATACAAACTTCTTCCTTATATCTACACATTGTCTTTTGAAGCTCACACTAAAAAGTAAAGTGAAATTTTATCTTGGGTTTATCCTTGAAGAATATTAATGATGATATATTTACAACAATACTTACAGTAGGTCCAGTGAGTTAAAGCAAAGAAGTAATTTGAAAATATAGCAGCTTGATAGTGAAATTTCATAAACAACATTCACAATACATGTGGAGGGGGCTATATAATTACCACTGTAATTTGACTTGCACTGGAGATGACTTGCCTAAAAATTGGAAAAAGTTAGGAAACTCAAAAGGTCAATTTGATCGAGGCACAACCTTCCAATAACTAATTTCCAACCAGGACTACAAAACTTGCAAGCAGTGAAAATTGTTGAGGTGCACAATGAAAAGGGAGCCCAAATTTGAGCCATATGCAGTTGCTAAAAGTTAAGGACATATCATCCAAGAAATTCTCTACAGCCATGGCTACCAAGCATATCCCTAAGTGAATAACTGTTATTCAAGCTACCAGAATTATCATTGGAAAGCCAAAAATGGCTCATCAGTATGCTAACCATTATAACATCATCTTCCAAGCCTATGAGAACATGATGAATACTAAGCATAAGAAAGCAATGCATATGACCCAGACTATACAATGGCAAGGAAGGCAATGAAAGGCAGAATAAATGAAAATATTTTTCTAAGTGAGAATGGCCAGCAGCTAGTAAGTAGGCATTGTGAGTGATTCGTTTCTTGCAGTGGCAGAAGAGGAAACTGTAAAAGAAGCTACAACTTGAATAGAAACATACAAGAAACCTTCAAGAAAAAGTAACTAGAAAAAGACATGGTCTTATAGGTAAAGCCAGCTACAATGTAGTTTGTCTCGATTGGCCAAAAACTGAATGGAATTGATGCAGCTAGGACAGACAATCAACTTATTCAGCAATTTATTTATTTTCTGTGGGCCAATGTTGATCACAAAAGGCCTCCACCATGTGTAAAGGGAGGTTTGATGCATTCCCAAGGATTTTGTGGATATTGGTGTCTTTGAAAGTTTGATGTTAAGCTTCAGAGAGAAACACTACACCCAATGATTTTATCAGAGAAACTTGATTTCCTTTATATCAAAATTTGAGCCACATAGTGAGTTGTGTGGGAAAATGTGGGAAAATATTAGAATTTCATGACTTTCTAGTTACCCCAACACTCATCAAAATTCAAGGGTCCTTCGTGCTTCAAATTATTCAAAAGGCCTGGGAGGATTATAAACTATTTCTCAAATGGAATGGGAAGTAAATCTACTATGGCATTTATTTTAGCAACCAATCTTTATGGTGGACACCATGCTATCATGGAGTCTTCAAATCCTTGGGAGATATACCATCATCTAAT
>JASDQU010420083.1:8072-18416 GCA_032191745.1 Picea mariana
CTTGGGAATCATATTATGGGATGCTCCTAAATCTAACATAGCATTGTGGAGAGTCATATCATGAATTTTCAGACTGACATAGAAAGGAGGGATCTCATTAGTGTCACTACTCTCCTCTACACGTGGCCCAAACAACATGGCAGGATGATCATCTTGTATATTCAAAGTATCAAAATTTTCTTCCATATTGAGCATCTTAATGATATGATTTCTATATTCATTATTCTTTATCATCTCATTGAATGGAACACAGATTTTAATTTTGGCCATATCATTTTCAAAGCTAAAGGAAGATGAGGTTTTTTTTGCCTCTTTGATCTGTCTCCTTTCTTACTTCAGGTACTTTCTTTGGAAGTTCTTCTTCTCCTTTCCTTTCTCCACAACATATTTTGCAACAAAGTCCTTCTTAGGTTGACTTGAAGAAGGTGTATTATTTTGAGATTCTTTGGTGGGATTTCCCTTTGGAGGATTTGCAAGAACCTTTTTGTTTCAAAGATTATATTGTTTCTGGAATTGCATGATGGCATTCTATAGCCCTGTCTGGTAATCTTCCTTTTCCATTGACAACCTTTCATCATTATCCTGCATGAGTATATTATTTGCATCCATGAACTGATCATGTTCTTATTTCGTTAAAAACACCTTTGTTTCATCACCATCACAACAATGCATATTGTCTTCAAACGTTTCATCAAAATTTTCATTTACATAATTATTTTGAAAAGAACGTCTTATTTTCTAATCACCTTGGTTCCTCTGATCTCTTTGTCTAATTTGTGGAACTACTAGTCTCCTTTGATTCCTGGGAGGAACATTATCCTATTCTCTGTTTTTAGGCTTATTATCTAAATAATCATTTCCATGAGTTTTTCCATGGCCTTCATTATCAACTCAAACCTCTCTTCTGATGACTGTGAGATTGAAGGTTGTGCCTTATATTGAACCTTGTTCATGTCCCTGTCAGAATTATATTTGATCTTTCCCGAAGCCATTAGATTTAATTCAAATTCTATTGCATCACTCATCATATCATCTAGAGAAGTGGATATTCTTTCCCTCAAGAACAAAGAAAAAACACTTTCAAAGGAATCAACATATCTAAGTTGAGCAACTCTAGGAGGTTGTTTTACTTTAGTAGGGATTGAGTTATAGAATTTCATAAATCTAGCTGAAAACTCTTATATTGTTTCATTAGGTGACCTTCTCATGTTGTTGTATTGGGTTAGAAACTGAAGGAGGTTTTTCTTATCACCCCACTTTGCAAGAAAACTTGTTTCAAAGGCTTCAAAATTCAGGATACTTGCTGTTGGGAGAGCTCTGAACCGATTTCTGACTTCTTCTGCAAGACTTTGTGCAAACAACCTCATCTTCGCATATTCATAATCTAATTCTTCTAGGTCCACAAAATCATTGAACCATTCTAAGTGTTTTTGGGCGGAAACATTGCCTTCAACATCATACAACTTAATTCTCTGATTATACTCACGTGGAAAATCATGTAACTGAGTAGGTAGAACAAGAGGGGAAATCCTAGCTTCCATGGCTGCAGTAAGAACTTGAAGTGGCTGATCATTCTGAGTAGGTGTTGGCACCAGGACAAAGTGGAAAGAAGGATGATCATGATAAATAAAGCGTGTAGAAATGGAAGTAACAGCTGGAAGGTAACACAACACACGTGCATGCAACAAAGCTTGCACAAGGAAAACGACAGTTGGAGGAAGAACAACACACGTGCATGGGAGGAAGACCTAATGTCGGTAGGGTTAGGGTTTTGGTAATACATTGTAAATGGCTAAAGAGCCCAATATATATAAATAGAGATACACATGTATCATAGAGAGGTTGATTCTCTTTTGTGTTAGTTCAGTTTTTGTAATGATCTATCATAGCTAGATACGAGTTGATGTGTTATGTAATATGGTCATGGACCAACTTTGTAAGTTGTTGAGATAAGAACAGAGGAGAGGAGGAAGATCCAAGGATTAGATCGCAGGCTGTGGAGCCTTCTGCGATCTAGTTCACCTCATATAGATCTTACCCATAAAAGGGAATTGTAAGCGTACGACGCTGGAGATGCAGAACTGCCATAATAAAAGAGCCAAGAGCCTAATCTTTGTGGACATAACCCAAAAGGGGGGAACCATGGTAATATCTATGTAATGTGATGAATGGATGCATCTCTTTGATTTATTTGAACAGTTCATTGTTATACTTAATAAATGAGTTAATATATTGTTATGGAATAYGATTATGTTGTCCAGGAATTAAAATATGAAATAGGAACGTGCACCCATGAGAAATAAGTAGATTACATTCACAGATCAGAGCGTATGGATCTGGTTAATAAACCCCTGTCTCATACTCGATCCTAGGCTGTAAACACCTGATTCTTACAACCACCCATTTAAATCTATCTCGAGTGAGATTGCGCAGTACATTTTGTGTACTATGTTGCCTTCTAGTTTACCAGGAGGGCCAATGGTTTTAGAGGCTTTATTAGAAACCCAAAAGACCTGAAACCTGATTTAATAACTCAGACAATAAAAGAGAGCAGTTAAACCAAAAAATGGCTCTGTTGTCGGGTTAGAAGGAGCAAGAGAGGACTGAGTATATAAGATAGATTGCACGAAAAAAGAATGAGAGAAACAAGAAGACCAATGAGCCATTATAAGGGAATGTTGAGACCGTGGAACCCCATGAAAGAAAAAATCAAAGGTTGGTTGAGAACCAAAAAGCTAGATTTTTCCCATAAAGACAATAGAAACCCTAGACTCACACCTCACAAATATCTAGATAAATACGTATTTACTGATTTACATGAAGTCTTTTTCTGTGATTTTCTGAATCTACTACAGGAGTGGATACTAAGGTTGAAGGATAACCACGCGAAAAACTAGGTTCGATAGCTAGAGTGGACCCCAGTATAGATTGAGTAGCTACAACAAGTGAACAACAAATTCACCCGCGCAATAGACTTTTGTCTTGATAGTATTGTGGCAGGCTTCATCACCGAATTTGCAGTCGACACAACGAATTCATACAACACAATAGAGAAAGAATTTCTACGTGGACCTCGAGGAAGGTACATTCAATCCTTGTATACTTATATTAAGATATTGCTATATAACAAAGGTGTAATGACAATGGAATCAGACAGCTAAAATTACCTGTGTGCATGGGGGAAGGGGGGAAGCACTGATAGAGAGAGGATAAATGGAAGGAGGTCAGGATAAAGGAAAGAAGGAGGAGGAACCCTTGGACCCAATCATGATGGATGACAACCAACTCAAGTGGACCTTGGCATCATCAGGAACGACGTGTAGCAGAGTACCCTACCAATATAAGGTGAATACCAAGAAGAGATCCATAGCCGCAAGGGAGGGCTTGGAAAGTGATGAATAAGAGGTAGAGGATCTCCAGGCTATGGAGCAGATTGAGGAAATCCTGCACGCAACATATGAGAGGAAGACAAGAGGCCCAAGAACGGGAGGAGAAGGCAACCATCCTATCCATATTAATGTCAGTGTGGAACCCATGAACCCATGTGCGACTAATACACCAAAGAGAACACCACCGTTTAGACAACTAAAATTCAGAGGAAGTCTGACAGTAAGAAGTACATATACACTAGAAGCAACAACTGGAGGAGCCAGTTCCGACAGCACTAGTCAAGTATCTACACTGCACGAAGGAGGCAGTAGTTCAATATTCAGAATAGAAGGACACGATCCCACTATCAGATTACCATAATTTTGAGGAGAAGCAGTAGAAGACCCTGAACAACATTTGTTCATTTGTGCAAATATCTGGGAGGAAAAATAGATCATTGATGAAGATACCAAACTTGCGCAGCGAGTGATTACACTAAGACGCCACGCACTAGACTGGTACATAAGTCTAGACACAAAAAATGCCCCTGGGACGACAAGGACACTGGCTGACATTAAGAAATTATTTATTAATGAGTTCTAGAAGCCGAGCTCAGAGGATAAGTACATGAATGAGATGATTGAAATAAGACAGAAACCAGGAGAATCGGTATGGGAGATCGATCATAGGTTCAAGTGAATAAAAGGAAAACTAAAATACCTTATGACTGAGATGCAACATCGAATCTTGTTTGTCAAATCACTACTCCCACACTTAAAATATCCCTTACGACAACAGAAATTTCAAATGCAGGCAGAGGCTCTACAGGCAGCCTTGCAACTAGAAGAGAACCAGTACCAGCAGACAAACCCAACTATTGAGGAATTGAAGGAGGATTTGAAGAATCTAACATTTCAATTGAACCTGAATAAGAACAAGGAAAAACGAGAAGCCATTTGGTGCACCAGATGCAGGACATAAGGACAACACAAGAATGAATGCCCAACATTCGTGCAGTATATGGAAATAGGTATGCCAAATCCGCTACCACAGGGAGGGTTATGGTGCGAAATATGCAAGAAATTGGGTCACGAACCTTATCAATGCACATTGATGCATAAATACTAGAGAGTTCCGAAGAATTCATATTGCACCTTTTTTAAGTTAGTAGGACACAATGACAAAGATTGTAGAACTATGGAGCGATGCGGGAAAGAACATCAGATGCATACAAATTACAGGACGAAATGATGACTGGGAAAGAAGTGCCATAGTTCAATCAAAACCCATCTCCATACAACACTGCACAGAAGTAGTATAATACTACGCAACAACCATACAATAACATGCAGCCGCAGTACAACCTGGCACAACCCCAGTACAATACCACGCAGTATAATCATGCACCACAGTATAACGCATCGAGAGGTGACCGAGCAGGTTAGCGAGGAGGAGGACGAGCCAGAGGAGGTTTCAGACGTGGTAGAGGACCAATCACATGTCACAATTGTTAGAAACCAAGAAATTATGCATGTCCACTCCCACCCACAACTTTTATGTATTCACGTGCATCAGACCACGACATAGAGGAATTTCTGAAACTACTAGTAAAAGAGGAACCAGAACAATCAGAATGTCCATTGGATTTCAGCTAAAGCCAGGGATGACAAAAGAAACACCAATATAGTCACTCTTGGAGGAACGAAAATAGGAAGTGACACAGTTCGATAGGAACCAACACAGAACCAATGCATAAAGAAGAACACTGAACCATGAAAGTAGTTCGCTACACCAAAAGAGAAGGATACTTTTAAGGAAGCCAGACAATAATTTCAGAAGGAGGACACGACGTTGACTCCAACTGTGCAACCATTCAAGGAAGCCCCAGAATATGAGATGCCACCATTATTGGACCATACCAATGAGATGAAACCCAAAGGAAAAGTAAGTACAATCAAAGGATTTTTGCAATCATGCGTAAAAGTATTAAGTGATGCTTCATCTGTGAAAATATTAAAAAACAACTAGAGAAATGTAGCAGCGAGACGAAAGAGAAGCTAGAACCAAAAAATATCAATCACCTACACACTAGAAGAAGAACAAGTAGGGAATTTAGACTAAATTATAACATTGGGGATTTCAATATGGGAGACATTATACTAGACCTGGAATCCGAAGTGAATGTGCTACCCAAGAAGACCTGGCAATGCATGGGAGAGACAACACTAGGATACTCAAATGTCCAATTAAAACTAGCAAATCAGCATAGAGTCCTACCAATAGGTAGACTAAAAGGAGTAACGGTAGATCTTGATGGAGTGCACACTAAAGAAGACTTTGAAGTCATTGAAATAGTGGATGACACGACACCTTACCCAACACTACTTGGTCTAGATTGGGCATTTGAAAACCAGACCATAATCAATTTGAAAACCAGGAAAATGACATTTGAATCCAGAAAATATAGGGTCATAGCACCACTAGAGCCATCGGAATGGGAGAGGTTCGTAGAACCCACTTACCTAGACTTAGAGGAGATAAACCAGCTGTACAGAACAAATGCGCGTGATGAGGATTACATAAACCCCACTGCATATGTAGTACTCAGTTGCTGAAGCATTACTTCATGTGCAATAGACTCAGATACCAGGTTAGAAAACTGGCAGTAGAGACTACATGAAGTATCCACACGAAGTTGTTCAAGAATAGACCGCATAGTAAGATGGGTAGGCACAAAAATCAAATAACACCCAATTTCCATAGGATAAATGATTTGGAAACATTCTTGACACAATGGAAATACAAAGTATTAGAGAACCAACAACTGTCAGCACTTGACTTATCACTCAAGGAAACACCCACAAGATGGTGGGGCACACATAAAGAGACCATCACAGACTGGTATCAATGTAAGCACTTACTATGCATAAGGTTCAGTGCAGAACATGAATACAAAAAAAAATAGAAATACCAAGGACAAGAGGCACCAGTGGAACACTTGGCAAAGTGAAAAACATTGTGGAAAATGATGCCACCAGAGGAATGGCCTCATCACTTCATACATATGTTAGAGGGCATACCATCAAACTGGTACATAGACCAGGAATTGTGCAAAGGAACTACAACATGGAGGAATTTGCAACAGAACTTCACAATCACTATCTCATTCAAGCATGAGAACCCCAACATAGACGCAACTCTCAAATGAATCAGAGGAGTAATATTCATCAAAGAACCAGAAATAGAATTTATCACAAAAGAGCAACAATGGAATAAACAAACAGTCAAGGAACTACTGTCATGTTATCATGTACAAGAGAAAGCACCAGATGAATATGACCCACGTAATATTTAGATCGAAGAAGTAGAAGGAAAAAGAGATGTTGAAGGACCACCAATAGAATCATAAGTCATTTTCGTGCCAATCAAGGTAAAGAAAGTTAACATCAGGACAACTTAGCAGCCCAAAATGGCCAGCATTGGAGACTACTGGGATGAGAAAACAATAGAAAGCATCACAAAATTGTTGCGTGAATATAGTGACCTTTTTCCCACAACATTTACAGGGATGAAGGGTATAGCAGGAGAACTCGGAGAGATGAAGATACCACTCATACCTAAAGCGATATCTATGAGACAACGACCCTATAGACTAAACCCCATATATACAGAAATTTAAAGATGAGATTGATAGGATGCTCGAAGCCAACATCATCGAAGCAGTTGAAGAATCAGAATGGATAAGCCTGATGGTAGTACAGGACAAGAAACAAGGAAGAGGGATTAGGATATGCATCGACTTTAGGAAGTTGAACGACGCATGCCAACATGACCCATTCCCTACACCGTTCACAGATGAAGTGTTAGAGAATGTGTGGGGACATGAAGCTTACTCATTCACTGATGGATTCTCAGAATACCATCAGATTAAGATAGAATAGGAGGATAGACACAAGACCATGTTTTCAATGAAATGGGGATCTTATCGGTACACAATCATGTTGTTCGGACTGAAGAATGCACCAAAATTATTCTCCAGCGTAGTCATCATAGATTTTAAGGAATTCATCCATCAGTTCCTTGAGGTATACCTGGATGATTGGACAGTTTATAGTCTATTGAAAAACCATGTGGAAGTTTTACGACTAATGTTAGAATGATGCAGACAGTGCCAGATATCACTGAATATCAAGAAATGCATATTTGGAACACCGTTTGGGATACTATTGGGCCACATAGTATGAAAACAAGCCTTGTTAATGGATCCGGCCAAGATTACCATCATTGTTAACTTACCAGCACCAAAAATAGTCCGACACCTAAGAGAAACCTTAGGGCACACCAGATACTACAGGAAATTCATCAAAGGATATGTGCATATCACAACACCAATGGAAAAAATGTTAAGGAAGGATACCAAATACCAATGGAACGACGAGTGTCAACATGATTTGGATACCCTGAAGGAAAATATGGTTACTGCACTGATATTAGTATTTACAGACTGGGAAAAGGCATTCCATGTGCATGTAGATGCATCAGCGATAGCACTTGGAGCTATCTCAGCACAGCCAGGAGCAGGAGGCTTGGATCATCTGATAACGTTTGCAAGAAGAAAACTATCAGACTCAGAACAAAATTATAACATGATAGAAAGAGAAGGCCTAGACATGGTCTATGCACTACAAAAGTTCAGACATTACCTATTGGGGAAACACTTTAAGATGTTTACAGATCACTCAACCCTAAAATACCTAGTCAACAAGCCAGTGTTGGGGGGGAGAATCTGTCAATGATTATTACTATTCCAAGAATTTGAATTTGAAGTAATAGTTAAGCCAGGAAAATTGAATGTAGGACTTGACCACCTGTCAAGGGTAACAAATGGAGAAGAACCTACGAATCTAGAAGACACCTTTCCGGATGCACAGTTATTCTCAGTACAGATTGTTGATTAGTACTTCGTAGAGATCATCCAGTAATTAAGCACAGGTACTTGTTGTGAGTGGGAAATCCCTCTACAGACTAGAACTTAGGGTTTTATTATGCATGCATAAAAGACCTAAATATTCTGACTTTCTACCGTCGTCTCGAACCTAATCCCCATTATTCTTAAGCAAATACGTAGTTAAGAAGATCAAGTGAGCATACCTTATTTCGGGCATTTGATATCGATCCTTCTTCACTCTTGATCGCTCTTTGACTGCAACTCTCCTCCCAAGGCTGACCTGCATTCACACAAAACAAACAAAGAACTACACATGCATTTGATATATAGATTAATGGGTTGTATATTTAATCAATATGTACGCAATAAACCTTGAAAACCTCATATGGTGGGACGAGAAAAGTACTTCTTTATTATTAACTTCAACAAATCAACTTACAATGATGAAGTCGGCCACTGCTCTGCGAACCTAGTCCTAGGCTCCTCTTCAACTATCCTCCAACTTCTTTGCTCTATATTTCTCTTTGCACAAGGATGGCTAAAGGGTTGGGACAAAGGGAATGCACAATTGGATATAGTTTCTTTACTATGATTCTCCTCTTCCAAATGGGACCCCTAACCCTTCTTTTATAGGTTAGAAGAAGCTAGGTATTTGGTCAAACCCTCGTCCATGCATGACTGAAAGGTTTAGTTAGCTCACCCAAAGCTGTGTGTTCCATCATCAACTTTCCTTTTTTTGTTCTTTTGTAGGTACACACGAGCTATCTTGGGTCAACTAGCGTGTACATGCATGCAGTAATGGATCAGGGTGCGTGGGCCTTTATAAAAGGGGTTTTTAAGAAGATTTGTTTAGTAGTGTTTTGGCAAAGAAGGAATCTGAGATGGCCTGATGCCAGGTAAGCATGTCTGGTGAAAATTAGGGTTATAACATATGCCCCCTAATGTGTGGGGTCAGAAGAGCATCTGATGGCCAAAATGCATTAACAATCTCCACTGATGCACCGAACAAGTGAGCCTAAGGACTAGAAATCGGGAGGTGCCATTTGCAAAAATAACAATTGTCTCATCAAGGCGAGCATACCCATGCTCAGGATAAAATAAAATCATGACTACCAATCAAATACACTATATATCAATGTCATATAACTATATAAAGTGTAGCCGCGAACAATACACATAAGAGCTACATCTCGAAATCAAAAAGGTATATGTGTAGAGTATCCATATTATTAGAAGTTGCTAAGGACTGATGGTTGGAGATGAGGTCTTCAGAGCTCGAGAAATAACTTCAAAATCTTCAAAAATTGGGTAGGAGTGCAATATGAGTGTACGAATTCACTACCCAGAGGTCTTCGACGGCTCATTGGTCATGGACTAGAGAATCTTGATGATCAGACTAAAGGCTTCATTGATTTCGAACAAAGAATTGATTGGACATTTAGGATGGCTGGGCATGAGGGCAAGAGACAAACTACAGAGGGGTCAACTCAGGCTTGGTAAAAAATTCCCTTGGACAACAACATGCCAAATGATGAGACTCAGACAGCATGGCATTAACATAAGTTTATGAGGCAGGAGGAAACACAAACTCTCCATATGTTTGGAAGAATAACCAAATGGAGGAGGACTATTAAGAACCAAACATCAATATAGCATGGAAAAACCTCAGGAAAAGTAATCAACGCCTTGAAACTGAGATAATTTCAGATAATAAGCCTCTTCAAGGGGGCAACCTCCTTTTACCCCACTTAAAATTTTCAAGTCCAAGATGATTCAAAATGAAAATGTCTCCTTGGTATATATAGGAGACTAGGAGGTATAATTACAAATAATGGCCTAAAGCCGACCTAATTAATATAACATTACTAATATAAATTACAACTAATGGCCTAAAGCTAACATAAATAAAATAGCATTACTAATCTAATATGCCCCAATTAAGGGGTAATGAGCCAACATTAGGGCTTAACATGCCCCTCCCCTTGAGATAAGTGTTGTCCACAATGCTTGAGTAACTCTGGATGCTT